>CAUYON010092775.1:0-21077 GCA_963573935.1 Arctocebus calabarensis
GGGGGGTCCAGGAGGGGACAGGGGAGAGGATGGTGAGGTGGTCTAGGAGGGGAGGGGAGGGGAGGGGAGGATGGTGGGGGGGTCCAGGAGGGGACAGGGGAGAGGATGGTGGGGGTGTCCAGGAGGGGACAGGGAAGAGGAAGGTGGGGGGGTCCAGGAGGGGACAGGGGAGAGGATGGTGAGGTGGTCTAGGAGGGGAGGGAAGGGGAGGATGGTGGGGGGGTCCAGGAGGGGACGGGGGAGAGGACGGTGGGTGGGTCCAGGAGGGGACAGGGGAGAGGACAGGGGGTGGTAAGTTCACTTTGGAGACTTCTCCTCTCTCCCTATATGAGACCAATAATTGTCAGACAAGTCCAGTGCCTAAGTCACTGCCCAACTCCGTAGTGAATCTCCCATAAATCTGAGCTATTCAGTAGACTTCAAAACTGGCTAGGAATGAATATCGGGGCCTTCCAGGGTTCTACGCAGAATGCGATTGTAACCACCAAGTGGCTTCTTCCTTGTCCTGCCTTCAGAAGTTTGGTGCTTTCAATGTTCCTAACAGGGTGGTGCCTGTGGCTCAAAGGAGTAAGGTGCTGGCCCCATATGCCAGAGGTAGTGGGTTCAAACCCAGCCCTAGCCAAAAACTGCAAAACAATAAAAAAATAAAAGAATAAATGTTCCTAACAGCTAATATAAAAATATGAGATTATTATTATGCTACAGTCAGAGAATTAAGTTCTGAAATCCTTCAAGGGCATACTTTATACATTGCAGAAGTAATTCTTGATTACTTGTTCTCTTACATTTACACCTGAATCTTTTCTCCTGAAGTCCCCTTCCTGTCATTTGGTCTCGGGTCTCTAATTTTGTTTGTTTGTTTGTTTGTTTGTTTGTGGAGAAAGAATCTCACTTTATCACCCTCGGTAGAGTGCCGTGGCATCACACAGCTCACAGCAACCTCCAACTCCTGGGTTTAGGTGATTCTCTTGCCTCAGCTTCCCTAATGGCTGGGACTACAGGCGCTTGCCACAATGCCCGGCTATTTTTCTTGCTGCAGTTTGACTGAGGCCAGGTTCGAACCTGCAACCCTCGGTAAATGGGGCCAGCACCCTACCCACTGAGCCACAGGTGCCGCACTGCCCAGCTATTTTTTTTTTTTAATTGCGGTTTGGCCAGGGCCAAGTTTGAACCCAACACTCTTGGTATATAGGGCCGGCACTCTACCCACTGAGCCACAGGCGCTGCCCAGGTCTGGCATGTTTGACCTTCCACCTCCCCTAGTCTGTTCCTCCTGAAGACTCAGGAGCAGCAGGTGCATTTCTGGCCTTTGTGTCACTGAGGGCTCTGGATGTTAAGGTGTGGCCCTGGGGTTGGAGAGGCTTCCATGTTCTCTCTGTGCAAGAAGTGACTGGGAATCTCTGGACACTTCAGAGCCATGCAGTTTGGTTTGTCTTGAACTGGACAAGGCAAGGCAGGTCCCCAGAAGATGCTGGTGAAGGACACAGCACAGCAGACTGGCCTCTACCCTTCTGATCAGACGCTGTCACCCCCTGTCCTGAAACTATTTCACAATGATCTTTGCTAATATTTGTCTGAGTGGTGCCTGTTCTTTTTGTTGTTGTTGTTGCCTGTTCTTTTAAAAATCAGTTCTAAGAAACTGCCTTGGGAAAATGTGCATCTTCTCTAGCCATTAGATAGCAAAATTCATGCAGAAAAGGAAAGTGGTTTCATGCAAATCACTAACCCCACGAGACTTAAGGGAAGGAAGGACCATTTCAAAGGAGGGTAGAAAGAGAATTATATTTTCTTTTATTGCAAAGAACTGGCCGTGGGGATTTGCACTCTGAGTACAATAATACTTAACCGTAATCGTTGTGGTCGATAGTTTCATTGCTCCCAATTACCTGCTGTTCTCCCTCTAATGGGATTATACTTTCCTGCCCCCATTAACACCAGGTCCGTCCGCTGGCCTTGGATCTGGCGGGTTCCCTCCTGACAGGGGTGCAGAGTCCAGCAGGACATCCCAGGCCTCCAGGACTCACCGCACCTTTCCCACCTCTGGCCCCAGAAGGTTGACACCCAGAACAGACCTGCAGATGCCTGGGGGCCTGGGGGCCAGACTAAGCCTGTCGTTGGTAACCACTGGGATTCTTTTTGTCATCATAGCATAATTGAGTAGAAACCCCAACAGAACAATAAAATTAATTTGTATTAGAACAGGTATAATTCTAAGTGTTCCTTTTATTAAATCCCTCAATCCTCCCAATAGCTCTATTATTATTCCTATTTTAGAAACGAAGAAATCAGAGCATGGAAGATTCCCTCGTTCCAAGTGACCAGGCAGTGAGGGGCGGAGGCATTGTCACAACCCAGGCTGGAGGGAGTGACATCTGTGCTCTCAGCCACCAGCCTATGGAAGCAACTGATGGAAGAAACAGCCCCCACGCCACCCCCCAGACTCCTTCAGCTACAAGGGAAGATTTCACGAAGCGAGAGAAAGGCCTTGGCAGGTAAGGTGGGAGTTGGGCAGCCAGTGGCCCAGAGCCCAGCACTGAGTCTGAGCATCATTCCATGTGCTGCACCCAGATTACCAGGGTGAGTTACACAGGGGAACCGGGAAGACAGCAAACCGAGAGCTTTCCTATCAAGAAAGGTACCGAAATGTATCCAAGTGCTTTTCTGTTTTGCCAATTGATGAGTTGTAATAAGGTTGTTCATCCCAATTTTTTTAAGAGCCCTTATTTTTTAAACTGAAGTTTTTATTTTGGAACAATTTCAGATTGCAGGGCATGGTGGCTCACACCTGTAATTCTGGCGCTCTGGGAGGCCAAGGTGGGTGCATTGCTTGAGCTCAGGATTTCAAGACCAGACTGAGCAAGAGCGAGACCCTGTTTCTAAAAATAGCCGGGCACCTATAGTTCCAGCTACTCAGAAGGCTAAAGCAAGAAGATCATTTGAGTCCAAGAGTTTGGGGTGCTGTGAGCTATGACTCCATGGCATTCTCCCCAGGGCAACAAATTGAGAGTATAACTCAGACAAAAACAAAAAAATCGGCTGGGCACCCATAGCTCAGTGGTTATGGCGTCAGCCACATATACCAAGACTGGTGGGTTTGAATCCAGCCTGAGCCAGCTAAAAAATGACAACAGTAACAAAAAATAGACGGGCACTGTGGCAGGTGCCTGTAGTCCCAGCTACTTGGGAGGCTGAAGCAAGAGAATAGCTTAAACCCAAGAGTTTGAGGTTTGCTGTGAGCTGGGATGCCACAGCACTCTACCCAGGGAGACATAGTGAGACTCTGTCTAAAAAAGAAAAAAAAAATCCAATTTACATAAAAATTGCAGAATGATACTTGGGGTCCCTGCATGTCTCTGACTGGCATTCCCCAATCTCACATGACCGTGGGACACCGGCAAAAACTGAGAAATTGACACTGATAAGTTATTATTATTAAACTTCAGGCTTCAGGTAGATCTCGTTGGTTTTGCCAGTAATGGTGTTCCTGTTTGGGGGTGCAGTTCCAGGCCCCACTTTACTGCCAGTTCCCTGCACTCTGGATTCTCTCTGTGCTCTGGGGCCCCTGGTGGATTTCTAGAGAAAATGTCAGGAAGAGCCTTCTGCCCAATGCCTGTGGCACCTGCCCAACCAAGCAAACGCTCAGGTCCATCCAGCTGCTCCTACAGACGCCTGCAGAATATTGCTCAAATATGGTCATTTTAATCTTTGCCATTTGAAGCCCAAGCAGCTAGGGGAGACAGTGGTGTATGCGGCTGACTAATTCCCACACTACTCCCAAGTTAACCTTAACCCATCCTTTCTATAGCTATTAAATCGCTTTGAGTAAAGCCCTCATTAAGGCAAGTGGGAGACACGACCCCTTTTCTTGCCTTCTGGGTTTTTTTGGCCCCAAAGACTGGGTCAGATCACTCTTGGGTGGAATAATTAGGTGACAACTGAGTTCCTCCAGCACCTGGCACAGCTGGCAGGCAGGTGTCACAGGAGGGGGAGGCCCCCAGTGCAAGAATACCTGCACCAGACAGTCGCTGTCACTGCTGTGTGGCTCAGTAACCCTGGCTTGTTGAGCCATTTCGGCCTGCTGTCCCCCTCTGCTTAGCACCTACGATCCTCACAGGTAGGCCGTAGCCTGAGTTCCATGGTCCATCCACACAAAGCCAGGGCCCAGCACGAGAGGACACAGCACACAGGGTGTGATTCTACCTGCAGAGGCTCCCGCTGTGGTGGCGGGAAGGAGGCAGGAGGAGTCAAGGGCAAGGGCGGCAGGGTGAGAAAAGGCCACTGTCCAGGGGCGCATGGGTCCAGAAGAAGAGTTTGGCATGTGGCCAGGCAAGACCGGCTGGGCAGGGGGCGATTGAAGTCAACCATGAACCAGAGGCTCAGTACTGTCCAGGAGAGCAGAGCCAGGACCAAGACCTGGAGAAGGGCAAGGTGAACCTCAAAGGGAAACACGGCACAGAAGGAACAACCGCATGTGTGTCTTGTCCAAACAGCAGACACATGCAAGAGCCCTGCAGCTATCACAGAAAAACACGGTCAATAAAAAATACGCACGGCGACCGAAGCAATGAATGCAAAGGAGAAACCTTTGACTTGGCTCAAAATCTTACAACATTTAACTGGAAGGGACTACAACACAAATGGGTCATATAAGATTTAATTTTCCAATAGCATTTTAAACACATTTCATGAAAGAAGTCAGGAACCTCAAATATTTAAAAATGACATGTAATTTTTTTCAATTTTCTTTCATTAATTTCTTCCAAAAAGTCTACTTTCAAAGGCTCAAAACATTGTCTCTCTTAAGCTGTAGATATGGCAAGATTGCTCTCAGAAGCTTCTACAGCCAAACACCAATATTGTCAGATTAAAAAAAAAATTGTGAATCAAAGGCTGTTCTAAGTGTCTAGTGAATCTGGTGCAAAGCCCTCTATCCGTATGATGAGCCCACTTGACTGACAATATAGTAACTTTTTTTTCCTTAAAAGAACGCCTTGCACCAGCATCTTAAAATCATTAGCAGAGATGGGATGGAAATGTTCATTAAAGGTGATGAGGAAATTTAGATGAGTCCTGAAAGAAGCCTGATGAGTAAGCGCCGCGTCAGAGAGATCAAAGGTAGGGCAGGCTGCTCGCTGCAAGGATGGTGCTGGAGAGGGACCGCGCAGGTAAGAGCTTAATTAGGGCTGTCAGTCACTCTAATTGCCTGTGATTAAATGGTGCGAGTCAGCAGAGCTGGGCACTTGCCCAGTCACGGGCCTGGCTTCATTGATTGGGAACTCGGACTGGGATTGCAAACCGGTGACAGGAAGGGACACTTGCTGTCTGTCCCCAGATTGCTTCCATCAGCTCCTACCTGACTGGTCTGCTTTCTCCAAACAGCAAACACTTTATCATCACCCCATCGTGAGCGGGAAGACACTTCCAAATAGCCCTTATTTGATTTTTCATGTTTCCGAGGCGGGGCTGAGGCTGTGGATTTTAATTGTCAATGAGCAAACCTCTCGTGATCAGCTATGAATGATCAGCTGCCTTCTAATGGTGACCGTTCCTTATCTCTGGAATTTCTTCAATATCCTGTTCGCTCCAGCCCACATTCCCTCCTATTGGCCGGGTGGGGTCTGCTGGCCAGTGTTTCTGTCTGAGGCCTTCTGATTTGTTATTCTTTCCAAAACCACCCTTCTACCTTTCCCCGAGAAATTCCCTCTCCACTACCACCTCTCTCGTCTTCACTGAGCTTTATTCCAAATATAACCCAATTGGGAGGGGGTAACCTTCTGCAAACCCTTTAGGTGCCCCCATCCTTCTCCTCCCTGCTGTACCCCCTGGGTGCTCTCTCTGCTCATTTTTACCTCCTGCTGGTGCTTAATAGACTCTGCCAGGGACCATCTGATTCTGACCGAGTGACCTGCACCTCTAAGGCAAATGTCTATGCTTGCTTTGTGTCTGTGGGCCCCGATGCCTTTTGTTAAAGCACGCTATTTTAAACATACTTTGTTAGATAGAGAGTAGGTGCTCAGAAAACGTTTATTGGGTGACTGTGATTGCATATTGCCGGGCAGAATAGAAGTCGTGGGGAGGGCCTCGGCAGAGGATCTTGTGTGCCTCTGCTTGGCTTTGATAGGACACCAAATAAGGCAATAAAAATGTTAATCTTCTCAGACCCGCCTCTGCCTTATGGAGCCTCCGAGGCTGTGACAGCAATAAGGTAGGTGGAGAAGCTAAAGGGGGAAACATAAATTAGGTCATGAGAGGATAAAGAGATGGATTTTCAATAGGCTTCAACCTTCAGAGATGGGAGGGCCTAAATTAAATGGATCGTACGAAATTCAATAAACAAGGATTGTAGATGGCAGATAATTTATCCCTTTATAATTTGAATTAAGCTGGAGCATCAATAATACCCTGACCTGAAGGTTATTAAGAGACAGCTAATAACAGGAACTGAACCAGCACATGTTGGAGATTATTGCTGAGAATTTAGGGCTCAGGCATTTAAGACTGGGGGACTGACTGCCTGACAGATAAATTTCATCTGTGGTGCCACATAGCAGACCACAGCAGGACTGGTCCCCAGGCCAGTGGCCTGCAGCCTACCACCTGCTCACATGTGGCCAAGGCAGCCTGACGATCCCCCGGGCTTGACGGAACTCTCGACAGTTTCTTCCTATGGGCTCCAGACATCCCTTTTTTCAGGGAATTCACTATAGAAAAACTTGTGCTTATAAATTCTTTTTCTTCTACCTTAAGCCGTGAATCTTCTCCCAGGCTCTTGACCATCTCACAAACCACAGAATGTGTTTCTCAAGGACCTCGGGCCATTTCTGAGATCTGAGCAGCAAATGAGATGCAGTCCTCTCTTCCAGCCTGCAGGAGAGGGGGAGTTAGCCCTTTGGTGGACGGACAAACACCGTGCAGAGAAAAGCATTTGCAAGCTCAGGGGTAACTCCTGCTGGGCACACCCCGCTGCCAGCCTCCCTCCCCTGATCTCCCCCTGCCTCTTCCACTGGTTCTTTTGAGCCAGTTAAAAGCCCTCCTGCTTTTTGTTCTAGTGGAGTTGTGTTCAATCTCTCTCAATTGCAGGAGTCTAGAGTAAAGTTGCCCTGGCCTGTTTAGCTTGGTCCTGTGCAGTTTCTACTTTGCCACATGTCTGGAGACTTCAGTGGAACCATCTGCTCCAGGCCCGGGGCATATAACATGTGTCTGAGAGCTGGTAAACCTGAGGCTGTTGTTCTAGTTTGATTCCCCGAGTCCCTATGATCAAACATGGAAAATCACACCTCTGATCCCAGCCCTCTGGGGGGCTGAGGCAGGTGGATTGATTGAGCTCTCCTGAGACCAGCTGCTCTTCAAGACCAGCCTGAGCAAGAGTGAGACCCTGTATCTATTAAAAGTTGGAAAATTAGAGTGGCACCTGTGGCTTAAGAAGTAGGACGCTGGCTCCATATACCAGGGGTGGTGGGTTCAAGCCCAGCCCCAGCCAAAACTGCAAAAAATAGAAAAAATAGGAAAATTATCAGGCAATGTGGCTGGCGCCTATATTCCCAGCTACTCAGGAGTCTGAGTCCCAAGAATTTGAGATGGTTGTGAGCATTCTACCCAGGGCAACAGAGTGAGACTTTATCTCAAAAAACCCTCAAAATAAACAAAAAAATAACATGCAAACAGATCAAATCAGTTACAAAACTGGGCCCAGCAAAGTCCCAAATATCTGGTTTCAGTTCTGAGGCTGCTTCCTTCTCCACACAAGTCTAATTCTCTCTCCCTAACATCTAGCTTGTATTATCACCTGGGCCGTTCAGTTTTACAGGACTTTAGCTATTCAACGCCACTTAGGCCTAATATCCACAGAGCCTGATTGTGTCATAATCACAGGGACACTTTGTGCCATCCTCCGAGCTCCTTCACGCACCTGCTCCTTCACTGTTACAGGGAAGTCTCCTTTCCCCGCTCTTCTCCCCTCCACAGAAAACACCATCGTCTCCAGATGGAGAATTAAGGCACAAACATGAAGAATTGAGGCATAAACTGAGTGTTTTGCCCAAACAGGCTGGGCCCAGCCTGAGCGATGTCATGTTGGAATGCGGTGGGGATTTAATTTCTTAAAGTAGGATTTCCAAGTTGAACTAATCAATCACAAGAATTGGCAGGGAAGCTGGGTCAGAAACTGGTTTCCTGAGGGGCCAAAGGGGCTTCTGCTGGAAGGAGATCAAACATGGCAGAAGACACGGGGGAGAGGGCTGGGCACGGGGTGTGTCCAGGGACAGGCAGGATGTCGGTGGAGGAGGGGGAGTCAAAGGGGGAGGGTTACGGCAGGACTGGCGAGCTCAGCCATTTTGCTCAATGTGGCAGGACTTCAGGCCCCCTCTGCCCTGCAACAGCAAGAGGACAGTGCCATCCCTGTCTAACAACAGGATGCCAGTTAAACTTGAATGCCCTTGAAGGCCCAGCAGGGGCTCACAGGTGACTTGGCCAGTGGGACAGCAGTGCCTGGTGACGAGGCCGGTTTGAGTGCAGAGGAGAGCCCACCTGTCTGCAGGCCTCCAGGTACCCTCGCAGAAGGACCTTCCAGGGAGCTGAGGGCAGCACACGCAGACTGGGAGACTGGCTTGCTGTCATTCCCGCGCCCCACCTGGGGAGAGGCCTGGGGAGGCACTGGCATCCCTTCATCAGCTCATTCACCTGCACGTCCCCCAAGAGCGGAGTCGTCCCCATCGTCACTCTGCTGCATCTCTGAGGGTCCCGTCCTCACCACTGCCTCGCACGTGCCCAGTTGCTCTGCAGCGGCTGACACGGATCCGCCAGGGAAGGCTTGAAATCTGCCAGGAGGGTTACCTGTCAGTCAGTGAAACTATTACCTGCCCATTTGATAAAAGAAAATTAAATTATTCAGCTCCCAATAACACACAAAGCATCCCAGCCATAATAGTGGAGTAATTGTCTTACAATTAAGGCGTGCCCAGAATATACATTACCAACTCATTTTAGTAATATGTGCTTTGAGTTGCTTTCACTTTTTTTTCCAAGAAGGCAATACAAATAAGTAATTTAGTGGTAGAAATAAACTATGAATTTAATTTATATGTTCATTAATTGTACAATTAAACCGAATACTAATTGACTATAGAATTATAGCTAAATGGGACACTGCACCAGGGTAATTAGTTCTTGTTCTGTTTTTCACTGTGAACATAATTTTGGGTGCCTCACCCTACCCAATTAAGGTTTTGTTTGGCTTTATTGGAGCATAAATCATTCTTCTAGCACAAAGATTTAATCCTTATAACTGGTGTGTTACTCTCCCATCGCAAAAGGTTATCTCTTTAAGGGAAAGGACTTCTGACGACTGTGGTTGGGAATGTGACCTGCAGAGCCTCTCTGAGGGGTCCAGGGTGTGCGAGAGGAAGCTCAGAGGCACGGGGGTCGGTGGGGACCACACCTGATTCTGCGATGGCTCCTTTTGAGAGGGGCAGCTGGCCTGGACAGTGTGTTTGCAGGCTCGATGGTCTTCCTTTACAAGTAACACCCAGCACAGCTGTGTCCAGGGCAAAGTCAGTTGACCTGCCTTTTCCAGGATCTGGGCACCTGGACCTCCCTCTATCCTCAGAGTCCCTGTTCACGTCACTCCTGCCTCTGCTTCCTGCCCTCCCTCACTCTTTCTCCCCTCCCTCACACTTCCTCCCCTCTTCCTTCCCACCCTCACTCTTCCTCCCCTCCCCCACTCTTCCTCCCTTCCCTCGCTCTTCCTCCCTGCCTAACTCTTCCTCTTTCCTCATCTCCTTGTCAGGACTCCTGTGAGGACGTCAGGCCCACCCAGATAATCCTGTATAATGGTGGCCTCAGTTCAAAATCCTTAACTTACCTGCAGGTGCAAAGGCCTTTTTGCCCTGTGAATAGATGTTTCTAGGTCCCCAGTGTGAGGTCCTGGACATGGGGGAGATTATTCTGCCTTCCACTCCCCCATGCAGCGCAGCTGAGCAATATTGCCCACGTCTCAGACCCCAAGAAAAGACTTAAGAACACCTGGTGTTTGCTGTTCAGGGTACCCGCCAATCTACTCACAGGTGACACTAAAGTGAGAACTGGAGGCTTCACCAGAAAGGAAATGATGGGAGGCAGAAATCCTTCTTGTTGCTGGTGGGACACAGGGGAGGCAGAAATCCTTCTTGACACAGTTTTTGTTTGTTTGTTTGTTTGTTTGTTGCCTGATTTAGATCACACTAAGGCAAATTTCGTGGAGGCTAGTTGAGATAGGAATGGAGGGTAGGAGGGAAGAGGGTAAAGGAGATTATTTGATCCAGGGAAGGAGAAATTGCTCAAAACATCATTCACTTTGACAAGATGTGACAGGATCTCAAACAAGAAAATTCCTGAAATGATGAGTTTGTGTGTGATGCCTGGACGTGCGTGATCATACCTGAGCAGCCAGCTGGGGTTGGCTCTTGGGTGTAACTAAAACGTGGCAAAGAAGGACACAGGTGACAGCCTGCCACAGGTGCACGCTCACCTCTCTGTTCCTCAGAACTTTCTTCCTTATTTTGCTCCTACATTCTGGGCATCTTTTAGGACATTCTGTAACTTACTTATTTGTTTTATCATTTCTCCCTCCATGGGATCATAAATTTTGTCTCTTGTTCTTTATTCCCAAAACTAGAAAACTTCCTGATATGTAGAAACTGGTTGATATTGATAGAATGTATGATGTTGTTAGTACACAGTATTAACTTGTCATAAGGAAAATACTCTCTTCATTATAACGTTACAGGTGGGTTCTTACAGCTACTTAGAGAATAAGATTTGCAAAATCTGTCAATCACGCTGGAGTTCTTTAGGATTCCCTGGACTCCCCATAATCAGTCCAAGCAATGGGACTATATGGGAGGGTCTGGTCAGAATCCTTCCCTAAATTAACCTCACCCAAGTTGTCAACAACATGTTTATAAAGGCACAGAGAAAAATTAAAAATGTGAAAAGTTCTTGCACAATACTAATGAAAAAGTTCATTACATGATACATATAAATGGATGATTATGTAGATAAGAGAACCCTTGCTAAAAAGTATAGATAATTCTAAGGAAAATGGCAGAGCTGCCAAAACTAGAATCGATCATCAATGACATTATCACAGAAAAAATTGCAGGACCATAACAAAGATCTGAGAATACAGGCAGCAAGTATTCACCACATTGAGGAAAATCGGTAAAAATGGGATCTATGTTTGCGGCTGCCAAGAAGAAGAAGAGGAGGAGGAAGCAATGCCAGGGCCTCACTCCTGCACGTGTGAGGCCAAGAGCCTAGCCTCCTCATAGAACACACCGCCCCGCCAGGGAAAATGACCACGTCAGCCTCAGGAAGAGCAAACTCACTAACTCAAGGCACCATTGGAGTCTTTAACAAACGTGTGGATAAGCACCCCATGCCCGGTGAGATGTGGCAACTGTGGATCGTGGAATGGGGGTCCTCAAGGCCACAATCGCTGGGTGTTTGCTGGTACCCAGAGAGTCTGGCTCTGCTCTGCCTGAGAACAATTCCAATGGCCAATGAAGGATTATTAAAATGAAATAATTTTATCACAAATTATTTTCTGTTATCGAAAGAGTGCAGAAAATGCCCCAGAATGTGAAGTCAGCTGCACCTGCCCGGTAGAAACTGGGCGAGCATCCGCCTTCCCCCTTCCTTGTCTTGAACATTTTCCAGGCTTTTAAGAAAAAGACATTCTTCTCACTGGAAACAACGAGGAAAGCTTAAAGAGCCAAGTTTTATGGGTCACAGTGACCTGATGCCAATTCACTCTCGCATTCAGTTCTAATTAGGACAGAAAGACCTGTATTTTTGTCTTGCTCTCACAAACCTTTTCAAATGTGAACTTCCAGATCTTTTCTGAAACTCTTTTAGGTCCCACTTGGTTGAAATAAACCTTTAATAAAAAAGGCTGTACATATTTTTTATCCAAGAGACTCCCCAAACTTTGAAAGTTAATCTGTAACTGAAAAAAAAAAAATGAGGAAACATCTTTGCACCTGTTTAGCTCTGAGTCTAACCTCACCCAGTGACCTTGGAATTTGGGGAGGTGGATTCATGTCCTTTAGTTTTAGTTTCAGTTTCCTCATCTTTAAAATGGGGGTGATAGTATCTACCTCTAAACAGTAAAGACAGAAATAAAATAATTGAAGGCCGGGAGCGGTGGCTCGCACTTGTAATCCTAGCACTCTGGGAGGCCAAGGCAGGTGGATTGTCTGAGTTCACAGGTTCGAGACCAACCTGAGCAAGAGCAAGAACTTCTAAATAAAATAGCTGAGCATCGTGGTGGGCACCTATAGTCCCAGCTACTTGAGAGGCTGAGGCAAGAGAATCGCTTGAGCCCAAGATTTGGAGGTTGCTGTGAGCTGTGATGCCACTGTACTCAACTGAGGGTGATAAAGTGAGACTCTGTCTCAAAAAAAAAAAAAAAAAAAAAAGGAGAAGAAAAGAAAGAAAAGAAAAGAAATAATTGAAGGGAAGACAGAAACCCTCCCCCTCATGGTATGGACAGTAGAATGGGGCAGTGGTGGGAGGCTGGGGAGGAAGCCTCCCCTTGAGACTGGAGGCGTTTGGGGATATTTCTGCCACTGTGCGTGCCTCCTCATGTTTGACTAACCTCACATTTCAATAAAACCATCAAACCATCAGCCTTCACTGGGTCAGGAGGCCTCCAGAACCACCCTCAGGTTTAATGATTCAGCAGAACCCACGAACTCAGAGCAGCCCTCACACCCACCGTTGTGTTTATCAAAATGAAAAAATTCAAATTAAAACCAGCTGCGTCCGGAGGACACCAGGTGCCAGCCTCCAGTTGATCTCTCCTCTGAATCACACGGACGTAGTTCCCTCCCCTGGAGAATGCGTGTCAGCACACAGGAGTGTTGCCCGTCAGCCAGGGACTGTCACCTGCGCCCAGTGCAGGACACTTACGGGGCTGGTCACAGCCTGGGACTCTCTCCTGTGCCCAGTGCAGGACGCTTACGGGGCTGGTCACAGCCAACAGGCTCTCTGCATTCCCTCTGGATGTTGAGCTGATGCCGCATGGCCTAAGGACCCCAGGTTAACAAGGACACACTTATCAGGCAGGGTGTGGCCAGGGCTCAGAGCTGACCTCCCTGAAGCTGGGCAGGGGCTGACCCTTCCTCTGAGCAAGGTCAATCCTCCAGGTATACTTCTTGCCAGAACTTCGTTCACTCTTTGAAAATAATCACGACATCAGTGATAAAGACCCTTCAGAAAAGGGGCGGAAGGGATTCTAGGGCCCTAGGAGAAAGCTGGCGATGGAAAGCATTGTAACATTGTGTCTTAAATTTTGAATGGTGGAAATCGATCCTGATCGAATCCTTGCACTAAATGCCAACAGGTAACAACTTAGACTTTCTAGGGCTGGTGGTCTAGACTGAAGGGCCAGCACTTTCCCTGAAAAGTGCCAGATAGTAAACACTTTTGGCTTCACAGGTCACAAGTTTTCTGTTGCAAATTCTCAAATCTGCTATTGTGGAGCAGAGGCAGCCACTCACAGTATGGGGGCAAACGCAGAGGGCTGGGCTCCAGAAATTCTATTCCTGGGCACTGTCATGTAAATTCATGTATTTTTCATACATCATGAATACAGTAGAACCTCCACAGTTGACCACCTCCCTGCGCTGACCACCCCTGTCCATTGACCATGCACTGCAGTCCCTTGGGAGGGGGGCTTTGGGAGTGGCGACCCGCTCCGTGAGATACTGTAACAGTGAGTGAATGTCTTTACCTGTGGGTCAAAACCCGCCGAATGTACTCCACCCACAGGAAACCTTAGTATAAACCACAGGCTTTGTTAATAATGTATCAGCACTGGCACATTAATTTTAGGAAATGTACCACACTCGTGGATGATGTCACAGGCAAGCGTGTGCTGGGCCCCGTGGATAGCAGGGCAGGCATATGGAACTCTCTGTAATACCTACTCAGTTACCTGGTAAATCTAAACCTATATGAAAAATATAAGATCTATATACATCACAATTTGTTAATCCATTCATGGGTCGATGGGCACTTGGGCTGCTTCTATGACTTGGCAATTATGAATTGGGCTGCAATAAACATTCTGGTGCAATCTTTGTTGTAAAAACAATTTGACTTCACATCTTTTATGTTTACCTGGATGGAGCTGGCACATATTCTTCTTAGTAAAGTATCTCAAGACTGGGGGAAAAGGTGTTCAATGTACTCAATACTACTGTGAAGTCAATATATGATCACCTACACCAGGCATCCTCAAACTTTTTAAACAAGGGGCCAGTTCACTGTCCCTCAGACTGTTGGAGGGCTGGACTACAGTCTATAAAAAAAACTATGAACAAATTCCTATGCACACTGCACATATCTTATTTTAAAGTAAAAAGCAAAACAGGAACAAATACAATTCACACCAACTCATGTGGCCCACGGGCCGTAGTTTGAGGACCCCTGACCTACACATTCATACGAGTGGTAAAACATAATTATAGTCCAGAAAGAAGGAGGGGACAGGGGAGTTAGGAGGGGGTGGAGGAGGTCAAGAGGAGGGGGGTTATTTGGTGGGACCTCTCCTAATGTGCATAATGCAAGGGCACATTTCAAAACTATTAAGAATAGATTATAAATGTCTTACCACAGCAATTCAGTAATAGAGGAGATGGCTCTGTTAATCAGTTTGATGTAAGCATTCCACATTGTATATCAAATCAGCACATTGTAGTATACGGCACAAGGAGTATAAATGCATTAATGTACACAGTTATGATTTAATAAAGAAAAAGGTAAAAAAAAACAAATAAAAATAAATAAATAAAAATATAAGGTTTAAAAAAGTGTAACAACATTCTCAGTTCATAGGTAGCACCAAGTCAGGCAGAGGGCTGGGTTTGGCCTTCAGGTCTCCTGGGACAAGCCGGAGGAAGCTCCCAGCCACGTGGTCCCTTGTGAGGGGCACACACAATGTTGTTGGACAGTTTGCCGACAGGGCCCAGAGAAAGATTCCGAATGGGAAACTTGCCCAGAAACTTTAAGAAGCTCAGAATCCCCCCTTCCCGATGCTGTTTGCAGGATCTAATTCGGATGCTTGAGCAGGAATAGAAGCATCTGAGCATCCGAAGGGCCTGTGGGAGTGATTCTGACCTTCCCCCATGACCCTCCCAGCTGGGAAAAGCCAGGCTTCTTACTTACTCTTGGTCTAAATAGCTATATTGTTTGCAGCAGCAACTCTGCAAACCAGTGTGAAGGAGACAGGAATTTCTTCCGATACTATGCTGCCCCTAATAAGCTAGCTGTTCTCCTTCCTTGCTACTTGAAGCCCGGGCAATCAATATGGCATCTCTCTGAACAGTGTAATAAGCACAATTCATTTGGCAAACATGTATTGAGTGTCCACTGTATGCTCACAGCTTGCTCTGCTCTTGGAATCTGTGGCAATTACAAGGCGATGTTGGACACGGCGGGACAGAACCTCATAGTAAGAGAAAGAGCGGCTGGGCTCAGACGGGTCTGGTGGAATATTTGCTAATAGATTTTTAATTTGGTCCCGTGTTCTGCTGGTGTGGGTGCTGAGGGCCTGGCTGACAGTGGCTTGTGAACATTTCAGCTGTGCTTACTGCGTGCATCAAATCGTAACACAATTATAGTTGTAATTGTACCAGTACTGCAGCCGCTTGACAAGAAATTCGTTTACTGCTTCTAATATTTTCGTTATGTTGACCCAGGGTTCAGCCTAGATCCATAAAGAAAATCAACAAGCCAGTCGCCTGCAGGAAGGTCAAGAACACAGACGCCCACCCAGGGGATGGTCTGCAGAAATTGAGTCACACCCTGAAACGTTGGTGTCTTTCTCTCCTTGGGGTTCAGACGGATTCAAGGGCCCACAACTCCCCACCCCAGTCCACCTTGTGTTCACTGTGCTTCTCTGGTCAATAACTCATCACCCATAGTTTTAAATGCTAATTGGGGATTTTCAGTTTCTCTCCATCCCCCCAGATGGGGGCTGCTTCCCCAGCCTTAGCCTTCTACCTGGAGGCTTACAAGAGGAATCACAGCAGCTTCAGCAATAGTTAGGGGCCTGGAGTGTGAGGCCGTGGGCTCCCTGCGGCCTCCCTAGCCCTGCAGTCTTGGCTGTGAAGTTATCTGATGTCTCCGTGTTCTCATGCACGGCCATGTACCATGGGCTCAGGACAATGCCCGGCTCAGGGTGCACACAAACGAGTGAAGCCGTAGAGACCCAATGAAAGCTGTTCATCCCCAGAGCACTCTGGGCAAAAGAAGAAGCACAAAGACGAGGCGTGACCAGCGGGGGGCTTGAGTGCAGCGTGGACCTCACAGCTGGAAACTCGCACCATGTCACACGGCCAGGACTCTGCTCACCGCCTGGACGGGAACAGGCGCCCTCTGCTCACGCGCATTCCCAGTCCATGGCTACTTTCCACCACCTGGATCACTGAGAAAATTCCCACAAAGGGGCCTGGCTGGATTTGCCTCCTTACACCCCAAGGACACATCTCGTTAAGAACCAGACGGATAGAGGACGTATTGAGGACGTATCAGATATTAAACTGATAAGGACATATACTACACTTGATCTTAGCCAAAAGGTCGAAGGGGAGAGCAGAGAGAGGAAGAATGAGGGAGGGGTGGGGAAAGGAAGAGCAGAGAGAGAGAAGGAGTAAGGGGGGTGGGGTCTTGGGGTCTTGGGGTCTTGGTGTGTGCCACACCTTTTGGGGGCCAAACACGATTGTAAGAGGGTCTTTTCCTAACAAATGCAACCAGTGTAACAGTGTAACATGGTTTCTTGTACCCTCAATGAATCCCCAACAATAAAAAAAAAAAGAAAAAAAAAACATTAGTTAACTTTACAATTAAGAAATAGTTTTCATTTTTTGAAATTAATGAGTACATAGTAGTTAGACTTTTACAAAACAATGTACATATTTAAGTACATCTAATTGAAGCTTCTTGAGTGTGGCCTTATTTGATTACAGCTACGTTAACACGTCCCTCCAACAAGAAAATGTTCCCCATCCCTCGGTTAGTACAACCATGCACTATTTAATTTTTTTTCCTATGATGATGGAAATTGGTATCAATATTATAAAGTGAATTATTAAATTAAACAAATGGATATCTGGCTCTACTGTGTAGGATACTCTTTGTGTTATATTCCTGCCCACCTTCCTTTCCCAAAATTGAAAGCTTACATTTTGAGCTGTGAGGCTTTGAAAGGCATTTGCTGAGTCTTCAAAGCTTCTGTCATAGATTTAACTGACCTTAAGAGAACGTTTAGGGACCCAAATATGTGATCATATATCACGTATATATACTTTAAGGACTCTACTTAAAGTATATATTTCATCCAGGCAAGGGCCCAAATTGTGTAGAGTGCTCGGGGGAAAGACTGATAACCTTGGAACACATAAGCCAACTTACGTTGAATTCATATACCAACCACTTACATTTTGGTCAGTTACTTGAGGAAGAGTAGTCACCATGGGACGTGCTGCAGTCACACTCCTAAAGCAGATGAATCACTAGGACCATGCAAAAGCTTTTGCTGATGCTGAGGACTGTAACTCTATTGACTAAAAAAAATTGCTGAACCTCAGGACTATATAAAATATATCCATGATACCCTCACAGCATGACCAAGGGAAGAATTCAAATCTGACTTAAACATGGGTGCCTAAACTCTAACACAAATGTTACAGAGAATCTGAAGACACCAATTTGAGACTCCCTGAGGAAAAAAACTTAAAATACGAGTAGAACAGAGAGAACCATTCACCCTCACCCTAGTATATTCATAACCAGCCCCAAGAAGGAAAAATAAATGCAAAAAGGAAAAAAAACTAGAAAGGAGGGCAGAGAAAGAAAACAAAAAACAGAAACAAAGATCTATAATTTGAACAAATTAGAATCCAGAACCCAAAAGTAAATAATTTATACAATAAGTAAAAAGTTAAAGGGGTGATGACTGGCTTTTGCACCTCTGCAACAGAGGATCTAAACTAATTTTAGTATCCGCTGAAATGTGCCAACTGGAAAACCTTCATCATCTGAGTAGTGGAGATCAAATTACTTACACCTGGACATGCTACTAAATTTTACCAAGATAACTCTCAATACTGCAAGGGTAGCTGCTGAACATAGACTAGAGGGCAAACCCATACACCTTAGCTTTTTTTTCTTTTTATAAATTTCAGATTTTTAATGTGAGGGTACAAACAACTAGGTTACAATATATCCCTTATAGCAGAGGAAACTCCTCTGTGGTGGTGATAGGAAAAAAATAACTCCCTCCCACCAGTCCCTCAGAGGAGATTAACACTGGTGGCGTTTTACTCCACAGAGAACTAGTGGAGCTTAACACCTCCCTAAAAATCGGTTTGTGTGACCTCAAGCAGGAGGCTCTCCCTATACAAGGCTCACATTTCAGATTACTGACTTTCACCCTTAAGGTTAACAATAATAACAATAGAAGCGGATATGATGAATCCAAGAAACTTCTGATGTCTTTGTTCCCTCCTTCATCTATCCCTCTGGGCAAATAAGACTTCAACAAAATCAGAGTGGAACAAACATTCTGGGCCATTGCCAGAACCCCACAATAGGCAATGGACCCCTGAGCTCCCACTTTTTTTTTAATTTTTATTAAATCATAATTGTGTACATTAGTGCAATCATTGGTGCAAACAATGTGCTGACTTCATATACAATCTGAAATATTATCATCGAACTGTTTAACATAGCCTTCATGGCATTTTCGTAATCACTATATGTAGACATTAGTATTCTGCATTTAGTAAGTTTTACCTGTACCCTTCTAAGATGCACCATAGGTGTGATCCCACCAATCGCCCACCCTCCACCCGTCCTCCTCCCCCCCTCCCCCTCCCCTCCCATTCCCTTTTCTCTGTATTCTTGTGCTATAATTGGGTTCTAGCCTTCATATGAAAGCTATAAATTAGCTTCATATTAGGGCTGAGTACATTGCATACTTTTTCTTCCATTCTTGAGATACTTTGCTAAGAAGAATATGTTCCAGCTCCATCCATGTAAACATGAAAGAGGTAAAGTCTCCATCTTTCTTTAAGGCTGCATAGTATTCCATGATATACATATACCACAATTTATTAATCCATTCGTGGGTTGTTGGGCACTTGGGCTTCTTCCATTACTTAACAATTATGAATTGGGCTGCAATAAACATTCTGGTACAGATGTGTTTTTTATAATGTGATTTTTGATCTTTTGGGTATATACCTAGTAAAGGAATCACAGGATCAAATGGCAGGTGAATTTTTAGACCTCTAAGTACTCTCCAAACATCCTTCAAAAAGGAATGTATTAGTGTGCATTCCCACTAGCAGTGCAGAAGTTTTCCCTTTTCTCCACATCCACACCAACATCTCTGGCTTTGGGATTTTGTCATGTGGGCTAATCTTACTGGAGTTAGATGATATCTCAAAGTAGTTTTGATTTGCATTTCTCTGATGATTAAGGATGGTGAGCATTTTTCATGTGTCTGTAGGCTGTGCGCCTGTCTTCTTTGGAGAAGTTTCTCTTTAAGTCCTTCGCCCAACCTAAGATGGGATCACTTGTTCTTTTTTTGCTAATACATTGGAGTTCTCTGTATATTCTGATTATTAAATGTTTGTCAGAGGCATAACTTGCAAATATTTTTCCCCATTCTGAGGGCTGTCTGCTTGCTATACTTACCATGCTCTTGGCTGTACAGAAGCTTTTTACTTTGATCAGGTGCCAGTAGTGTATTTTTGATACTGCTTCAATTGCCTGGGGAGTTCTCCTCATAAAATATTCACCCAAGCCAATTTCTTCAAGAGCTTCCCCTGCACTTTCTTCTAATATTTTGATAGTTTCATGTCTTAAGTTTAAATCTTTAATCCAGTGAGAGTCTACCTTAGTTAACGGTAAGAGGTGTGGGTCCAGTTTTAGTCTTGTACAGGTCGCCAGCCAGTTCACCCAGCACCATTTGTTAAATAGGGAGTCTTTTCCCCGCTGAATGTCTTTAATTAGCTTGTCAAAGATCAAGTAATGGTAAGTAGTTGGAGTCATCACTTGGTTCTCTATTCTGTTCCAAACATCTACCTCTCTGTTTTTGTGCCAGTATCATGCTGTTTTTCTAGCTATCGATTTATAGTAGAGTCTCAGGTCTGGTAGTGTGATTTCTCCTGATTTGTTTTTATTTCTGAGTAATGTCTTGGCTATTCAAGGTTTTTTCTGATCCCATATAAAATTATTTTTTCAAGATCTTTAAAATATGACAATGAGGCTTTGATAGGAGTTACATTAAAATTATATATTGCTTTGGGTAGTATAGACATTTTAACAATGTTGATTCTTCTCAGCCATGAGTATGGTATATTTTTCCATTGGTCAACATTTTCAGCAATTTCTTTTCTTAAAGTTTCATAGTTCTCTTTACAGAGATCTTTCACATCTTTTGTTAGGTAAGCTTCCAAATATTTCATCTTCTTTGGCACTACTGTGAAAGGAATAGAGTCCTTGACTGTTTTTTTTTTGGCTTGGCTATTGTTGGTATATATAAAGCTACAGATTTGTGGGTGTTGATTTTGTAGCCTGAGACCTTGCTGTATTCCTTGATCACTTCTAAAAGTTTTGTAGTAGAATCCCTGGTGTTTTCCAGATATACAATCATATCATCTGTGAAGAGTGAAAGTTTGATCTCTTCTGACCCTATGTGAATAACTTTGATCGCCTTTTCTTCCCTAATTGCAATGGCTAAAACTTCCATTACAATGTTGAAGAGCAGTGGAGATAATGGACAACCTTGTCTGGTTCCTGATCTAAGTGGAAATGGTTTCAATTTAACTCCATTCAATACAATATTGGTTGTGGGTTTGGTGTAAATGGCCTCTATCAGTTTAAGAAATGTCCCTTCTATACCATTTTTTTAAAGTGTTCTGATCATGAAGGGATGCTGGATATTGTCAAAAGCTTTTTCTGCATCAATTGAGAGAATCATATGGTCTCTATTTTTTAATTTGTTTATGTGCTGGATTACATTTATA
>CAUYON010092778.1:0-14575 GCA_963573935.1 Arctocebus calabarensis
ATTTATTTATTTATTTATTGACACAGAGCCTCAAGCTGTCACCCTGGATAGAGTGCTGTGGCATTACAGCTCACAGCAACCTCCAATTCCTGGGCTCAAGCGAGTCTCCTGCCTCTGCCTCCCAAGTAGCTGGGACTAGAGGCGCCCGCCACAACGCCTGGCCATTTCTTGGTTGCAGCCATCATCGTTGTTTGACAGGCCCGGGCTGGATTCGAACCCGCCAGCTCAGGTGTACGTGGCTGGCGCCTTAGCCCGCTGAGCCACAGGCGCTGAGCCTTCTTTGTTAATTTTAAATGTGAAGGGGTGGCATTATCCTTAGAACCAACTTGTTTCTCTTTCACATTAATTCTATCAGTCATTATGCTGTGGTTTTGAATGAAGGAACACTAATTCTTATTATTTTTACACCAAAGGGAATTTTCTATTTTAAAATAGCATAAACTGTGTAAAAAAAAATTTTTTTTTGAGACAGAGCCTCAAGCCGTCACCCTGGATAGAGTACTGTGGCATCACAGCTTATAGCAACCTCCAATTCCTGGGCTCAAGCGAGTCTCCTGCTTCTGCCTCCCAAGTAGCTGGGACTACAGGTGCCGGCCACAACACCCGGCCATTTTTTGGTGGCAGCCGTCATTGTTTGGCGGGCCAGGCTGGATTCGAACCTGCCAGCTCTGGTGTACGTGGCTGGTGCCTTAGCCCATTGAGCCACAGCCGCTGAGCCTAAACTGTGTAAAATTACACAATTTGATCAAATTTAATAGATATTTATAGAGTTCTTAATGTGAAAAGTATATAATAGGATATGATATGAGAGGTACAAAGATGAAGATCAAACCTCTGTCCTCAAGGCATTTTAAAACTTAGAAAGGTAGGAAAAACTACTCAAAATAGCAATTGCATTTAAATATGCTTATAATAAATAAAAGATAAACAATAGGATAAGCGATAAATAAACTATTTTTAAAGGTCTGTGGGAGCATAGTGTTGAGGGCTGGGTAAGGGTCAGAATGCTGGCCTGGGTGGAAAAATGGGAGGAAAGATACTGAGCCTGTATCATGTACTCAGTAGTAGCCTAGACACATTCTTTCTTAGTCTCTCTGTCTCTCTGTCTCTCTCATTGGAAACTTGAATCCAGGAGTCAAGAGGTAAAAGTGACACTTGATACATTGCTAGTAAGTTGTGGACACAGTTTTCAACACTTAGTTCTTTTTGACTCCATTGCCCAAGCAAGTATATTCTGCCATGTTATTTGTACCATGATAGTAAAGAGTTAGAATTTCATTGTGGAGACCTTTGCAAATAGGGGGCCGTTGAAGATTGTGACAGGAGTGAGAATAAAACACTGAGAAAGGGTTAAACAGGTACTAGAAAGGAGTTGAGGGTGGCGCCTCTGGCTCAGTAGGACTCCGGCCCCAAATACCGAGGGTGGCAGGTTCAAACCTGGCCCCTGCCAAGCTGCAACAGCAACAACAACAACAAAACAAAATCAAACAAACAAACAAAAAAATTAGAAAGGAATTGAGACTGTTGGGCATGGGTGATGGTGGACAAAGATTAAAGCTTGTTTAAGATGTCATTTATAAATGGCTCGACGCCTGTGGCTCAGTGAGCTAAGCGCCAGCCACGTACACCTGAGCTGGCGGGTTCGAATCTAGCCCGGGCCTGCCAAACAACGACAGCTGCAACCAAAAAATGGCTGGGTGTTGTGGCGGGCGCCTGTGATCCCAGCTACTTGGGAGGCGGAGGCAAGAGACTCGCTTGAGCCCCGGAATTGGAGGTTGCTGTGAGCTGTGATGCCACCGCACTCTATCCAGAGCTTGAGGCTCTGTCTCAAAAAACCAAAAAAAACCAAGATGTCATTTATAAAGATAACTATAAATAGAGATAACTTTGTAAAGATAATGTAAACAAATTGCAAGACTAAATATCCCATTTTCTTAAGTTTTCTGCTAGTGTCCCAATGTTTCTTACCCTTTTCCTTTACATAGTCTGTTCAGAGCTTAGTACTTGTTTTGGGGATTTACCCAAACTTACTTTCTTTCTTGGTTGCCTTCCATTGACAATTTTTCCCTTTCTGCCTTTTGAGTTTTTTAGCGTCAGATTCTAGCTCCTAGTATCTACTTCAGGTTCTTCTTCTTTTTTTTTTTTTTTGGTTCTTCTTTTCTTGATAACACTTTGAATGCATTCTCCAGCTTATAGACTTAGATAATCATTGCATTCCTCCTTTGGGTCCCCCCGTTAAGCTAGAGTATAGGATATAAGAATGATTAAGGCCTGGTTCTTGCTCTGGTAGCAAGACCTGATAGCACCCTGTGGTCTAGTGAGAAAAACAGCTATGTGAGTAGAAAGTATATGCATTTACTGTGCTAAGTGCAGCAGTAGAAGACTTGCCAGGTACAAAGATAGCCGAGACCAGAAAGTGATTTAACTTGGTAGATAAAACAACGTGGAAAGAAGATGCCTTTGTTTCTATTTTATTTCTATGTTGTTGCCAGGTCTGTTAATCTATTGTTTTATTTTGGAGAATTATTAGGTGTTTTCTTTTTCTCTAGAATGCTTAGATGTTTGAATGAAAGAGGTAGGGGCGTGGTTTTTAAAAGGCTATCTTAAGGAAGCAAAAAGGGCACCTAAGATTTCCTTTTCCACTACAGGAAACATAATATTTACATTTGGAGAGGATATTACAAAGATGTTCTGGATCAGCAGTTCTCAACCTGTGGGTCACGATCCACAGGAACTGTATTAAAGGGCCGCACATTAGGAAGGTTGAGAAACACTGGTCTACATGGTGCAATATCTGATTTACTGGAAAATTTCTTGTAAAAAATTAGTTTGTTTATTAAATGATTGTGGTGTTTCTTATGAGCAATAGAACTTACTGCATAAAATAAGGTAGGAACTCGATATATATTTGAAGAATAAATAAATAAATGAACAGATAACCCTCACCCCACTCTCTACTTTATCCCAACCTATACCATTTAACTCTTATTTAACCTCATTAAGAGATTCACCAGCTGGACTGGATTGTCTAATACTTCTTGGAAGTAGAATAAGATCAAATACCTACTTTTTTGTCTCTAACTGGCAAAGGGGGCAAAAGTTAGTTAAGGGAATTTTTTAATTATAAAGGAAAGTTTTAGTTGTAAGGTTTAATAAAAGGTGTCTTTTTAATAAAATAAAAACTAGAAGATTTCTTGGGACTTCAGATAGGCTAGGGCAGGCTGTAGATCACAGTTGTCTTTCTATACTACTATGACATCTTTCTGGCCTGAGAATGAAGAACAATTAATCATTCATTGCCATAGAACATTTTTCTTTCTTCTTTTTTCCCCCAATGGATATATGCATTTTAAATTTTGATTGATTACTCCTTCCCATCACCTCTTTATGAGAGTACAATTCCTGCTCATTGTTGCACTGTAAGTTCTAATTCAGAAACATGCTGCCACCCTAGTGATGGGTAAATCTAAAAAGATCACTGGTTAGTCCTTCAATAGCTCTGATGTTCAATGGTTCTGTTCTTTTTTGTTAACTGACTAATAATAATTGTATATATTTATAGGGGTGCAAAGTGATGTTTTGGTATAAATACATACATGTGGAATGATTAAGTCAAGTGAATTAACGTATTTATCACCTCATATACTTACTATTTTTCTTGTGGTGAGAAAATGCACAATTTATTCTTCTAGCAATTTTGACCATATACATTATTACTGACTACGGTCAACATTCTGTGTAATAGAGCAGCAAAATTTATTCATCCTGTCTAACTAAAATGTATACCCTTTGACCAGTATCTCCCTTTTCCTCATTATTCCCTGTCCTACATGTTCATCTATAGTGTTGCAAATAACAGGACTTTTTTCTCATATGTTGATCTCAAATCCAGATAGGACTTCTTTTTTAAAGTGAATAATATTCCGTTATGTATATGTACCACATTTTCTTTATCCATTCATCTACTGATAAGCATTTAGGTTGCTATCATATCTTGGCTGTTGTGAATAATGCTGCAGTGAACTTGGCAGAGCACTCTTAAACTTACTGATTTCAGTACCTTTGGGTGTATACCCAGAAGTGGAATTACTGGGTCATATGGTAACTCTATTTTTAGTTTTTTAAGAAACCTCCATATTATTTTCTTAAATGACTACTAATTTATGTTCTTACCAACCAGGGTTCCCTTTCTGCACATCCTCATAGACACTTGTTACCTTTCAGCCAATACTTTTTATCTTTCGCCATGTTGTTGATAGCCATGTTAACAGGTGTGAAGTGATATTTCACTGTTGTTTTAATTTGCATTTTTCTGATTATTAGAGGCATAGATCATTTTTTTTCATATATTGGTTTGACATTTGTATGTCTTCTTTTGAGAAATATCTTATTTGCATGCTTTGCCCATTTTTGAATTAGGCTATTTGGTTTTTTGCTGTTTAGCTGTTAGAGTTCTTTATATATTTTTGATATTATCCCCTATTGATGTATAGTTTAGAAGTATTTTCTCCCAATTTGTGGGCTGTTCTTCATTATGTTAATTGTTTGTTTCCTTTGCTGTGTAGAAGCTTGTAGTTTGACACAACATAATTTGTCTGCTTTTCCTTTTGTTGCCTGTGCTTTTGAGGTCATACTAGTATCTAAGAAATGATTTCCCAGAACAATATGGCGACACTTTCCCTATAACCTTTCTTCTAGTAGTTTTAGAGTTGCATGTCTTATATTTAAATCTTCAATTTGTTTTAAGTTGATTTTTATATATGATGTGAGATAAGGGTCAAATTTCATTCACATTCTTCAGTTTTCCCATCATAATTTATTGAAGAGACTATCCTTTCTTTATTGTGTGTTCTTGGCATCTTTTTTGAAAATCAAATCAAATCAAATTGACCATACAGTGTGTGGGTTTAGTTCTGGTTTTTCTACCTTATTCCATTGATCAATGTATCTGTTTTTATGCTGGTACCATGCTGGTTTGATTATATATATTTGTAATATATTTTGAAATTAGGGTGTACGATTTCTCTAGTTTTTTTCTTTTTTTGCTCAAGATTGCCTTGGCTATTTTTTTTTTTTTTTTTGTGGTTCCATGGGTGTTTGGGTTGTTCTTTCTGTTTCTTTGAAAAATAGCATTGGAATTTTGATAGAAATTACAATGAGTCTGTAGATTGCTTTGGGCAGTATAGACACTTTAACAGTATTAATTCTTCTAATTCATGAACACAGGATATCTTTCCATTTGTGTCTTTAATTTCTTTCATTAACATTTTATAGTTTTTTCTTCTTGCTTTTACCTCTTGATGTGTAATAAACCTATAAAAGTAAATAAAAAACATTTTATAGTTTTAAGTATACAGATCTTCCACGCTCTTGATTAAATTTACTCTTAAGTATTGTGTTTATTTTTTTGATGCTATTGTAAATGGGATTGTTTTCTTAATTTCTTTTTTTGGATATTTCATTGTTAGTATATAGAAACTCTATTGATTTTGTATCCTGCAACTTTACTGACTCTTGATTCATACATATGAGCATAGTCTGAATATATATATATGTGTGTGTATGTGTATACATACACGTATATATTTCGGTTTATGTTTGAAATGTCTCATCTGCAGAATCCTTTGAACTATATGGGCCAGATATTTCCTTAAGAGCAAATGAAAATCTGTATCAAGTATGAGATACGTATTGGAAGACTTCATTGCAAGAATGATTACCCAGAAGGTATTGTCCATTTGTAGACTCAGACCGAAAGTGTTACTTCTGCCTGTCCCTTTCTCATACCTGTTCTCACCTCTTGACCAGAAACTTTGCTGTTTTTTAACTTCTTCTCATTCTTATCCTTAGATTTGATAAGAAAGTATTTTCACATCTATTATGACACCTCTTAATTAATATTTCTTATATACTTAGACATCTTGGCAATAGTGCCTGTTCTTACTGTCTTTCTATTCATCATGTTGTGAAAACTTGTGTACAAACATTTATTGATTTGTCACTTGACCACTCTCCTCTAGTGACTGAATTTTTCTTGCATAGTGGGCAACTTGCATTAGTGCAGGTTGATCTTTTGTGCCTAAGATAGCCTGCCTTGTATCATTGTGCAGTGCCTGGCAAAGGGAACGAGTAGGCTGATGATCAACTCTTGCTGGTCCACTCACAAAGCCATGTGGCCAATTCATCCATTCAATGTGGGTGCTCTTTGCTAATTCATAAAAAGGTACTGAATGGACTAGTGACAACCCTGCCTAAATATAGCTCCTGCACCATAAGATGGTATCAGGAAACAGTGTCACATTTTCAGACATTAGTAACTGCTTGACATTTGGAAAAGTTTTCATCTGAGTGTGTCTTGCAAGTTGGGTTGTGTAGGAAATAGACTCTGAGATTTGCATGTAGGAGATTTTTTGGGACCCGAGTTCAGAAACAACACCTGAGGGAAGCAAGACTATATAGGGGAAGAAGAAATTGCATTAGGATGTGGCTAACAGAGAGGCCTCAGCCAATCCCACATGATCTTTTAGAAGTATTCCTAAAGGCTAGAGTCCTGGTCCTTGTATCACTACCTCTGTCCCCATTCATCCACCCATCTGCAGTCATCAGATGCAGGCTGCTCCTGATGAGGAGACTTGAGCTTGAACAAGATGGCACTCTTTAGCTGACAGGGATTTTTGGACTAAGCTGAGAATAGCCAACTCTACCAGCATCTGGTAAAACAAGGTCTCAAAGCTTAGTACTAAAGGAGGGATCTGGAGGTGGCGCCTGTGGTTCAAAGGAGTAGGGTGCTGGCCCATATACTGGAGGTGGTGGATTCAAATCCGGCCTGGTGAAAAACTGCGGGGGAGGGAAAAAAAAAGAGAGATCTGGGTAGCACACCATGGTATATGCTTGTTTTTTTCTTTTCTTTTTTTTTTGAGACAGAATCTTACTCTATTGCCTGGGCTAGAATGCAGTGGTGTCATCACAGCTCATTGTACCTTCTAATGTGTGGGGTCAAATGATCCTCCAACTACACCCTCCCAAATAGAGGGACTATAAACATGTGTCACCACGCCTGGCTAGTTTCTCTTTTTTTATTTTTGTAGAGATATGGTCTCACTAGTTTTTTAAGGCTAGTCTCTAACTCCTAGGCTCAAGCGATCCTTCTGCTTTGGCCTCCCAAGGTGCTAGGATTATACATGTAGTTGTGAGCCACTGTGCTGCTCATAGGCTCACGTGAGTTCAAACGAGTTTTTTCTCCACAGTGAGATTAGCCAAGTTACTACTTTAAATTAAGTTTAGCCTAAAGCTGCCTTCTTACATATTTTAAGTTCGGCCTAAAGGATTCTCCATACATAGTGAACTGCAACCTAACTGGATGTGTAAGTAGACTGTAACCTATTCTTGTAACAAATAGCCCAGCCTCAGCCAATCAAAGAAGCCATATTTCAACAACTTACAGGTGGCCAATTGTTCAGTGTTCAAATAAGGCAAACACAGAGCTATAACCAACTCAGATGTTTCTTTACTTCATTTCTGTTTTCTGTAGGTCACTTTGCTTTTTCTGCCTATACGTTCTCTCTGACCACATGGTAGCACTTGAGTCTTTCTTAACCTATTCTGGTTGGGGTGTAGGGGCGCTGCCTGATTTGAGAATCGTGCTTTATCCCATTAAGCTCTGTTAAATTAAGTTGTCTAAAATTTCTCTTTTAAAACTGCTACTTGCTTTTGGTTGAAAGAAACCATGATAAAAATGGAATAACTCCTTTTTTTATCCTCCAAAACTGCAGGTGGGATTAATATCAGGAACCTAGATCTGGTAACCTAAGATTATGACACTAAAAGTATGGCTAGAACATTATAGTTAATGACTGTAGACTTGAAAATATCTTTCCATGAGTTTGTCCTCTGTTTTTCCATGCTCAAGAAAATACCCATATTGGATATTGCTAGGGAAATATAATTGTAAAAGGTCTTCTCCTGACCCAGAAAACCTCTCCACAAAGGTAGTTAAGACAGAAAAGTTTTATTACTGAGTTAACATTAAATCAGAATTTGTTGTGCATCATATGCAATATACTAAAAGATTACAAAGATAGAAAGGAATCTTACTCTCTTTGTAGACAAGCAGATATAACCTAGAACATCACCCATAATTCATCCTAACTTTACGTGGTAATTGGAGTGAAAATCTGGTTTTATCCAGAGGAAACACAAACTTCTTATGTCATTATGAAAAGAGATAGTTTTGTAAATTGGAGAAATGTGTCCACCAAAGTTAGGCTCTTATCCTAGTGAAATTGGGAAATAGGAGAACTATCTCCCTTGATGTTTGCATTTCAAAATATGACTTCCAAGTCCTTCCGGGTCTATTCTGAGTTGTGAGACTGATAAGAGTTTTATTTAGCCTTTATCTACAAATGTATGTAAAAGATCTACATACATTTGAAAAGGACCAAGAAATTCTGAAAGAAAAGGGAGAGGAAGTGGCCAGGTATAGTGGCTCATGACTGTAATCCCAGCACTTTGGGAGGCTGAAATTGCAGGATTGCATGAGGGTAGAAATTTGAGACCAACCTGGGCAGCATAGATAGACCTTTTTCTCTACAAAAAAACTTAAAAACCAGCTGGGCAAATCCCTATCTCTTAAAAAAGAAAAGAAAAAAGAAGGGGGGTGGGGTAGGAGAAGTCTCTTTCCTTATTTTCAACGGGAGAATTAAATCTCTTGTTTTTAATTTTTATTTACCCTTACATTATGTATCTGGACTTACTTTAGATTGGGTCTTCTGGGAGCACTGAAAAAATTTTAAAAGCAAACAAAATCTGAAGCCATCATTTACCAGGCACCCTCAAACTTTTTAAACAGGGGGCCAATTCACTGTCTATCAGACCATTGGTGGGCCGGACTATAGTTTAAAAAAAAAAAACTATGAACAAATTCCTATGCACACTACACATATCTTGTTTTGAAGTAAAAAACAAACGGGAACAAATACAATTCACACTGCCGCATGTGGCCCACAGGCTGTAGTTTGAGGACCCCTATTAAGCATATGAAATAGGTTAATTGACTATCACATACTGGTAAGCTTAGATAATGCCATGTTTTAAGAAGTGTTATAATATAGTGACCCAGTGGTGGTGGTGGTGTTTTGGATTCTGACTCTGCTGTGTGCTCTTGAAGCATCCTTGAAATAAGGATGTTAGCATCTGCTACCAGAGGCTATTGTCTGGATCAAATAACATATGCATATGTCTTGGCACAAAGGCCATATTTAGTCACTGCTCAACAATTCTTTTTTGCTGAAATCTGTTTCCCTATAAGAATAGTAAAACGTTACCTACAGTCAACAATACTGTATCGTACATTTAAAAATTTGTTAAGAGGGTAGATCTCGTGTCAAGTGCTCTTACTATTAATGAAAAAACTAATCAATTAAATACATTTGAAAAGAGTAGCAAAAAGTTGATTAGCCAAGGTATTAACTGAGTACTTTGTTTACATTAAATATATATCACACAAAAATCCCAGCTTAACCTAGGGTTCCTTATGGTAATAGTTATTTTAGCCCACTGGATTTGTTTACTGGGTTTGGGCTATTTTTATTTATTTAACATTTTATTTGAGTTATTTCTTATTTTATTTGGTTTATTTAATAAATTATTTGATTATGAATCCAAATTGCAAGCTTTTCATTAGCTGTTCTTTTCCTGTAGAGAAAATGGACAAGAGCAATGGCTGTCCAGTGTAGAATACCTCAGGAAAGACAAATTTGAGCTGTTCTTGCTGTTTTTACTTCTCCTGTTTACTGTCCTGGAAGTGTTTTTTGTTTTTTTTGTTTTTTTGAGACAGAGTCTCATTCTGTTGCCCAGGGTAGAGTGCCAATGATATCAGCCTACCTTACAGCAACCTAAAACTCCTGGGTTCAGGCAAGCCTATAGCCTTAACACAGGTGCTTATCATAATACTTTCCTGATTTTTATATTTTTAGTAGAAATGGGATCTTGCTCTCCCTCAGACTGCTCTCAAACTCCTGAACTCTAGTGATTTTCCTGCTTGGCCTCCCAGAGTGCTAAGATTATAGCTTGAGCCACCTTGCTTGGCCTCCTGGACTATTCTTTTCTTTTTTCTTAAATCATAGCTGTGTACATTAGTGCAATCATGAGGTACAGTGTGCTGGTTTCATATACAATCTGAAATATTTTCATCAAACTGGTTAACATAGCCTTCATGGCATTTTCTTAGTTATTGTGTTAAGACATTGGTATTCTGCATTTAGTAAGTTTTACCTGTACCCTTCTAAGATGCACTGTAGGTGTGATCCCACCAATAACCCTCCTTCCATCCATCCTCCCCCCTCCCCTCCCCTCCCTTTCCTTGCCCCTTTCCCATCTTCCTATGCTGTAATTGGGTTATAGACTTCATATGAAAGCTATAACCTAATTACAGCACAAGAACATGGGGAAAGGGACAAGGGAAGGGAGGGTATGGAAGGGGGGAGGATTGGCAGAGGGAGAGTAATTGGTGGGTCCACACTCACAGTGCATCTTAGAAGGGTACAGGTGAAACTTACTTAAATGTATAACATAAATGTCTGCACACAATAATGAAGAAAATGCTATGAAAGCTATATCAATGACTTCAATGAAAATATTTCAAATTGTATATAAAACCAGCACATTTTACCCCATGATTGCATTTATGTACACAACCATGATTTAATTTAAAAAATGTGTATATAAAATTAGCACAAGTAATGGAGGAAAAGGAGACACTTTCCACTCCTGTAGATACTGAAAAACTATAAAAGTACTCAGTTTACCATTTTTAACTAATGCACATCTAAATATATACTCATATGACATATCTCTAGATACACATAACATACAAAATTTGGGCAAACAAAAGAAAATCAAAATAGTTCTATAAATATTTAAAAACATATTTCTGGGTGGTACCTGTGGCTCAAAGAAGAAGGGCACCAGTCCCATATACTGGAGGTGGTGGGTTCAAACCTGGCCCTGGTCAAAAAAAAAAAAAAAAAAAAACTTCAAAAAAATAAAAAAATTACAATAAAATAAAAACATATCTCTTAATTGTATTTCTCCACAAATAGTTTCCATACTAACAAAAGAGGAAAATGTATAATCTAATGATTAAATAACAAATCTAAAAATTACCCTTGGTTGATCATTTAATAATGTTCTCATACCAAACAGATGCACAATATTCTTGGGAAGGGAGGAAAGTTATTTTTGAGCTTTGCATAATCTCATAACAAAATATGACAAATATATTATAAGTCTAATTTTAGGCTATTATGATTAGGAACAGTGTTGTAGTTGTAGTTATCCTAAATAAACTATCTGCAAATCAAAACTGGCATTATCTTGTCAATGTACTGTTAGATTTAGTATGTTATTATTTTGTCAAGGATCTTTGCATCTATGTTCCTCAAGGATGTTGGTTTATAGTTTCCTTTGTATTGTTGTTTTCTTTCCTGGCTTTAGTATCGGATGACAGTGGCTTTGTAGAATGAATGTAGGATTCCCTCTTCATCATTTGGAACAATTTTGGTTGGATAGGTATTAGTTCTTCATAGAACTGGTAGAATTCAGCTGTGATTTCCTCTGGTCTTGGTTTTTGTTATTGTTGTTATTAAGGGATTACTTATTCCTAATTCAGTCTCTCTATTTGTTATTATCTTTTCAGGAATTATATTTTTACTTATTTGACGAAGGAGGTTAAATGTTTATAGGAATTTTTACATTTCCTTTAGATTTTCTCATTTTTGTGCAGAGAGATTTTCATAGTTGTCTTTGATGATCCTTGGTATTTATGTAGTACCAGATGTGATGTTTCCTTTTTCATTTCTTTTTCTTCCAAAGTCTCAAAAAATAGACAACTAATATTAATAAATAAAAGTAAAAGATAATTTCAAAAAACAGATCATGCTAAATCTTATAGACAATAGAAAAGGAAGAAATACTTCGAAATCATTCTACTTCATCTAGATCACCTGGTATTAAAAATGGAGAAAATAGATTCTTGTAAAGGGGAAATTAAAAACATATTTCACTTATAAATGAGGATGCAATATCCTAAATAACATATTAACAAGTTGAATTAAAAGTAATGTTTAAGTAATGTACTTTGGTCAACATTAAATCCAATTTATGTGAGAACTAGTCACTATTTTCTTTTCTTTTCTTTTTTTCTTCTTCTTTTCCTGACCCTCACCTCTTCCTCTTCTCTGTCTAGTCTACCCTTCCCCCTTGCCAAACCGTGTCATTAATTGTCATTAATTGTCTTGATATCAAAGTTGAAAACATAGGATTCATGCTTCTCCATTCCTGTGATACTTCACTAAGAATAATGAGTTCCACCTCCATCCAGGTTAATACAAATGCTGCAAAATTTCCATTATTTTGATGACTGAATAATATTCTATGGTATACATATACCACAGCTTACCAATCCATTCCTGGATTGAAGGACATTTAGGCTGTTTCCACATTTTAGCGATTGCAAATTGGCCTGTGATAAACAGCCTAGTACAAGTGTCTTTATAATAATAAATTTTTGTTCCTTCTGGATAGATGCCCAGTAATGGGATTGCAGGATAAAACAGGAGGTCTATGTTGAGTTCTTTGAGGTTTCTCCAAACTTCTTTCCAAAAAGGCTATATTAGTTTGCAGTCCCACCAGCAGTGTAAAAGTGTTCCTTTCTCTCCACATCTGTGCAAGCATCTACAGTTTTAAGATTTAGTGATATAGGCCATTCTCGCTGGGTTTAGATGATATCTCAGGGTGGTTTTAATTTGCATTTCTCTAATAAAATTAGGATTGATGAGCATTTTTTCATGTGTTTACTAGCCATTTTCTAGTAAGAAAGAGAAGATTTTATTCATCTCTCTTCCCCATTGATGTATGGGATTGTTGGGTTTGTGTGTGTGTGTGTGTGTGTGTATTAATTGAAGTTCTGTATAGATCCTAGTTATTAAACTTTTTCTAATTCAAAATATGCAAATATCCTTCCCCATTGGGTAGATTGTCTATTTGCTTTGGTTGTTGTCTTCTTAGCTGTAAAGAAGCTTTTCAGTTTAATTAAATTCCATTTGTTTATTTTTGTTGTTGTTGCTATTGCCATGGCAGTCTTCCTCATGAAGTCTTTCCCAGGCCAATATCTTCCAGTGTTTTTCCAGTTCATTCTTTGAGGATTTTTATTGTTGCATGCCTTAAATTGAACTCCTTTATCCATCTTGAATCAATTTTTGTGAATGGAGAAAGGTGTGGGTCCAGTTTCAGTCTTTTACATGTGGATATCCAATTCTCCCAGCACCATTTATTGAATAGGGAGTCTTTCCCCCCAGTGAACACTCTTGTTTGGTTTATCAAATATTAGGTGGCAGTTGGTTTCATTTCCAGGTTTTCTATTCGATTCCAAATGCCTATGTCTCTATTTTTGTGCCAGTACCATGCTGTCTTAACCACTAAGGCTTTGTAATAGTCTAAAATCTGGTATCATTTGGCTTTGGTTTTATTACTAAGAACTGCCTTAGCTATACAGGGTTTTTTCTGTTTCCATACAAAATGCAGAATCACTTTTTCCAAGTCTTGAAATAGGATGTTAGTATTTTAATAAGGATGGGGTTGAATCGGTAAATTGCTCTGGGAAGTATAGACATTTTAACAATGTTGATTTTTCTCAGCCTTGAGCATAGTATGTTCTTCCATTTGTTAAAGTCCTCTGTTATTTCCTTTCTTAGAGTTTTATAATTTTCTTTATAGAGGTCCTTAACCTCTTTTTGTTAGGTATATTCCTAAGTATTTCATTTTCTTTGGGGCTATGGTAAAGGGAGTCATATCCTTAATTAACCTCTCATCTTGGCTGTTGTTGGCTTATATAAAGCCACCTGACTTGTGGACATTGATTTTATATCCTGAGACATTACGGGTTTTTTTGATGACTTCCAAGGGTCTTGTGGTTGTGTCTTTAGGGTTCTTTAAGTATAAGACCATAGCGTCAGCAAAAAGGGAGAGTTTGACCTCCTCTGCACCCATATGGATGCCTTTTATTTTCCTGTCTTCTCTTTTTAGTGGCTAGAACTTCCAGCACTATGTTGAATAGTAACGGTGACAGAGGACAACCGTGTCTGGTTCCAGTTTAAAAAGGAAAAGCTTTCCGTTTTATTCCATTCAGTAAAATATTAGCTGTGGGTTTGTCATAGATAGCTTTGATCCATTTTAGAAATGTGCCACCTATGCCTATACTCCTCAGCATTCTAATTAGAAAAGGATGCTGATGGCTCGGCGCCTGTGGCTCAATGGGCTAAGGTGCCAGCCATGTACACCTGAGCTGGCAGGTTCAAATCCAGCCTGGGCCCACCAAACAACAACGATGGCTGCAACCAAAAAAATGGCCGGGCATTGTGGCGGGCACCTGTAGTCCCAGCTACTTGGGAGACAGAGGCAAGAGACTCACTTAAGCCCAGGAATTGGAGGTTGCTGTGAGCTGTGATGCCACAGCACTCTCCAGGGTGACAGCTTGAGGCTCTGTCTAAAAAATAAAATAAAATAAAATAAAATAAAA
>CAUYON010092782.1:0-27238 GCA_963573935.1 Arctocebus calabarensis
AGATGCTGAGTTGCTAATAGTTCTGACTCAGTCTGTGAGCTTCAGCCCTTTGTCTCAGCTGTCATCCCCTGAGGGCCAGGTGTGGCCAAAATTTAGCAAAGCTTTCTCAGCGCTGGGCTTGGTGCCTCAGGGGACCACCTGTCTGCTTTGGCCAGCCACCTTTCGGCTTACTCTTCTCTCACTGCTCCCGAGTGAGCACATACCAGCAGCACAGACCAGCAGCAGCCTATGCCCTGTCCACACCCCTTGAGAAAGTGTCCAAGAATCTGGACTCCGTGGGGGACAGAGCTCCAGACCTCAGGGTGAGAGTGGAGGGGAGTGCCAGGAGTTCCAACTTGCAAGTAGAGAATATATACAGTTTTTATCCAGCTTTATGCCTGGCAAGAGAGTGCTGCGGCACCCTAGTAGGGGAAGGAGGTCCAGTTTTTAAGGGGTCTCTTCTGTGGGGTAGAGTGGGAGGACATCTGAATTCTGCTCGCTTCTTTGTATGGAGGTATGGAGTATACTGCAAGCTGTTCTCTTGGGGGAGGGGATCCCATCCGCTCGGTGATGTGCTCTGTACCTTTTATTTGTTTCCTTGGGGTCGCAGATCGCTCCAGCAGGGTTGATGTGCGTTCCTCGACCTTGTCTCTTGGCTCAGCTCCAAACATTGGCTTTCTCGCTAAATTTCTGTCCTTTAACTCTCCTTCTGGACGGGAGCATCTGCAGAAAGCTGGCTACAGACCGCCATCTTGGCTACCCCCTGTTTTCATTTTTATAGTGGTAGTTTCCAGTAGAGGAAAGTGGAAAAATGTGGTGGAAAAGATGGCCTTTTTGCTGGCTCTTGAGCAATGGTAAGGATTTAGATGAGTAAATGTAGGAAGTCAGATTATTCCAGGAGTCAGAAGGCACATGGACCAAGGCAAAAGATCCTAAGATCTGGAAAGGAAAAATGATAAAGGATCTATTCTGGCAGTGGCCTAGAAAAGATATGGCATGGTTAAAAAAAAAAATGGGGGGTGGAATTGGAATTAGGTTAGAATCAAATAGCAACAAGTAGACCTTAAATGCTACTTTAAGGCATTTAGACTATTTGATGGGTACCACTGACCTACTGAGATCTGTTTGAGGAAGAAAGGGTTAATCAAAACAATGCTTTACTGTGATTAAGCAAGAGAACAATAATTAAGTGATGACATATAACAATGCAACAAATATTATCTACCTGGTAAACATGGAGAAATAGTCATTTGGTAACTTAAGGAGAAAAACTAGTAGGCTGTTTCAGGTGTGGTTAATTAAATGACTGATCACATCTTGATCAGAATCACCCTAGTCTAGACGAGGCTAGGAAGATTTACAAACTCAGTTTCATCAGTGTCAGCCCAGCAGTTTGATTACCTTGTGATAAATAATAAAGTAGGAAAAAAAATGGTTTTTAAGAATAGCTAACTTTTGCAAAGCTCACATTATGCTCCAGGCTTTGTCTCCAAGTTCTTTACAATAACAAATCCACTGTCTGCTCTGTGAGCCCAAGTTCACCATAATGGAAGTTGGGTAGTCCTACGACCTATTTAAATCAAGTTGTCTGTGAGATCAGAGAATTCACCACTTTTCAAGTAATGAGATTACTAGGGACATCAATATAGTCTTTTCCTCCTGGATATGCACTGAAAAATACTCTCACTGATTCTCCTTTTCCAAAGCCCTATAAGGACCCTTTGTCACTGATATACTTCCATTTCCAAGATTACAGTTTCTTTTACATTAGTTACATTTTATGATGCTTGTTTCCTGGCACTTCTCTCTCTTCAGTAAACTCTCTCTTCTCCAAATCAGACTGTAGGATGGGTTATTTCTAGGAAAGGCTCCTCCAAATAAACTGATTCCACCCACTATGTGTTCATTCTAGAGTCTTGTTCCTGCATTTTGAAGCACTTTTGGAACCTGAAGCTCACAATTTATAATTGCTTAAACTTTCTCAATGTACGGGAAGCAGGGATTAAAAAATAAAAAGCAAAAGAAAAATTCTGCAAACATTATCAATCTTAAAAAGCAAAGGAGTTTTAGTCACCCATGTTGTCACTCGAAAAGCACCTTCTGTAAATAGGCTATGCGCTTAATGAGCTACTTTAGGATAGAAAGTGGGGGATAAACACTAATTTGAGCCAAATTATTATATATCTTCAATAATAGAAATCACTTCTTAATTATTTTTGTATCTCCGAATCACCTGACCCGCACCTGCACACTCTAGACACTGAATAAATATCTGTTGAATAAATGAATAAATTTTTAAGCAAACCATAGATAGTAAAAGTGAGAGGAAGTAAAATTCAATTGTGAACTATTCACTTATTTTAACTGTTTAAGCATCTCATGAAAAATAAGGAAAATAGGTAAATTTGGAAGGAATATTATATCTTTGTAGAGATTTAATCATTATTTTACATGACTACAATGAACACCTTAAACGGTAATACCTGATGATTTAATTTGACAACTCTTGTTGTTAGCAGGTGTCCTCTAATCGAGATGAAAAATTTTATGCTTTCTTGTCTTTCACCTCACCTGTTTCACCCAGAAGTAAACCGAAGTGAAGAATATAATGGGTTGAATGATGGTCCAAAAAGGTATGCCTAAATCCAAATCCCTGGGACCTGTGACGATTGCCCTCACCTAGAATCATCCTGGACTCGTATCCTTCATTCGTCAATAATCTAACCAATAGCAGAGCTTTTAAGGCAGTCTTTGCAAACATAATTAAAGCTCTTGTGATAAGATCATCCTACGTTACCAGAATAGGCCTAATTTCAGTGACAAATGTCCTAGGAGACAGGAGAGCAGGAGGCAATGTGACCACAGAGGCAGAGATTGGAGACACGCCACCACGGAAGGCTAGTGAGTGCTAACGACCTCCAGAAGCTGGACGAGACAGAGAACGATTCCCACCTCGGAGCCTCAGGGGAAAGGCAGCCTTGCCAGCACCATGACTTGGGGCATCAGGGCTCCAGACAGCAGAAGAAAACATTTCTATCATTTTGAGCCACCTAGTTTATGGTAATTTGTTAGAGCATGCCTAAAAACCTGATGCAAATGGCAACCACCTGGAATCATCCTTTATTTGCATCTTTCATTCATCAAAAATCCAATCAACAGCCCTTCTTTTAAAACACATTATTCAGGCTCTGACCCCTTCTCATCACATCCACTGCTCCCACCAACCTGGGCCATCTCCTGGGTCACCTCTTTTAATAGTCTCCCTAGTTCCACCCATCCCCCTGCTGTCTATTCTCAACAGCCAAATACACTGAACCTCTTAAAATGCAAAATGCTGTAAGGCATCCCCGTTTCCCTCAGAGTAAAAGCTGAAATCTCCACTGTGGCCTTCACAGCTCCAGGCCCCTCTGCATCTCACCTCCTGCCACTCTCCCCAATGCACCGCTTCACTTCCACCACGGCCTTGGCCTCGGAGCCCGTCTTGCTTCTCTTCTTACACTCCAGATGTGGCCCCACCTGCAGGCCTCTGCCCTGGCAGTTCCCTCTTGTGGGGAAAGCTGTCTGCTCAGGTACCTGCAAGGTCTACTCTGTGACCACCTGTAAGCCTTATTCAAATGTCACCTTCTCAGAGGTGAACAAAACTTACTATGAAACACTTCAGAGAATCGACATCTTTTATAACTATCAGTATAATTTTACTTTATAATTATTCTGTTTGCTCTATTGTTCTTTCTTAACATCATGACCTTGTCTTAATGCCCCATGAAAACTTCCTCAGTCTGTACACAATTACATTCCTTTGTATAATGTCTCAAATGCTAAATCTATGATTCATTAATGACCCTGGATATTTTGGAAATGTACAGTAATGTCCAATGTTTTCTGAAGTACTATGGCACGCCTTGTCCAAGAAATTAATTCGTTTTAATTTGTAACATAGGTGAAGTGTCTTTGCTTTACAATCAGGGAGGCAATTGTGCGTCTCCTCATTTTTCCAAAGTTACAAACTACTGTTGGAAGCATGAATGGTGATTAGTTAATGAATAATGTAAGAGAGTGGTTAGAATAACTTAGAAAGTTATCTTCAAAAATGAGGAATCTGATCAAAGAAAAAGCTATTTCTCCAATATGGTCAGGCTGGTAGCAGGTATATTATCACTACAGGAAGCAAATTTGACTGTCAACTTGATGAGGAATAATTACAATTGTCAGGCAGAGAAATGATGAGATTGTGGGAAATGGAGCATTCCAAAATTCTCATGAAAGTGTTGACTTCATGTTATAGTCCCCAAACTCATTTTAATGCTATAAGATCCAGCTCACTTTTCCAGAAGTTATTGTTGCCAGTGTTCATCTGCCAATTGTGAGATGTTCCAATGTGATTTTTGTGTTTGTTTGTTTTATTTGTTTGAGAATTCATTATCACATTGTCAGATTTCTAGGTCATTGCTTGGGGAAGCAATGTTAGTAGTGTTTTAAATCAACCATGTGATGAACCTTTTCTTTGGAAAGACCTCTGTCCCAATCATCCAAAATAATTTCATAATCTCTCTTGGTTTGAGAGTTTATAGATTTGAGGCCCACATAATTCTTTCCTTAGCTAAGATAATAAACTTTCCCAAGCTAAAAAAGAACGTTCCCAAATCACATTGAAAACAAAATAGTTTCATTCTACTAAGTGTCCGTTTCAACAGATCAAATACTTTTTCAAAAATTTCAAGCGGATCAAATACTTCTACAAGTTAGACCTTGTGAGTTCCCTTCTCGTTTTGTTAGGTACGTGGCTTGTGGCATTCATAATAGAGCAACGCTTCTTTTGAAGTCAGTACTCTTGAAGTCTCCAGAGGCACCAGGCTCAGAAAAGTTCCTCAGGGCTATAAAAGAGACAGACCCAGTATAATTTGTACAGCAACTTACAGCATTACCAGTTCACACTGTAATTTTGCCAGATCTTATAAACTAAGCAGGCTTGGCCCTAGTCATTAGAGAGGTGGGAAACCTCCAGGGTAAAGCCAATTGCTTCAGAAACTATCATTAAACCTATTATTGAACATCTATCTGCTGCCAAAAATACATCCAACTCATTGTAGCCATTCAGATCCACAGAAAGACAATGCTTGCACTCTTCACAAGGGACACAAGAATGCCTTGGCCATTTTGACCCAGGGAGATGCTGAAATGGAAGAGCACTGTCTCAAAGGCACTCATTCTGGCAGCATCTTTCTGTTTCCCACCCCCCAATTCTGGACCACCTCCAGCTCCAGCGTCCTTTATCATCCCTTCATGTAGCCAGGACTCTGAAGGGAGGCCCAGATGTAATTCAATCACATTTGGACAATTTTATCTCAAAAATACTTTTCATATCTACCTCCTCTTTCTTCATGTGAGATATCACTGCCCTAGTTTCATCCTTCACACTGCTGACCTAGACTAACACAAGAGCTTCTTTCCTAACTGGTCTCTCTGAGCTTTTCTACTCCCACTCCCCACCCCAAACTTATCCCCTTACATACATCCCCCACATTGTAGAGTAATCTGTCTGAAGCACACATCAGATTATTTCAATCTCAAGTTTGGGAGGTTCTGAACTCATTCACTGATTCATTTATTCCACGTCACTCAACAAATCCCTAGTGCTAGAGCACACGGCAAGCAAAACAGACACCTGTGCACCTTCTTGAAGTTTACATTTCTGTGGGTACGAGGCAATAAACAGGCAAGTATACAAATGGAAAAAAGCAATAGAGAGTGATGAGGTGAGAGGAAAGTTTTAGAAGGAACAGTCAGAAGGGTTTTTTCTCACTCAACACAAGGGAACAAGGAAAAGAAACAGCCATGAGGGGGATAAGGGGCATTGGGACCAACTCAAGCAAAACCTTGCCTTTCAGGCCTTGGTAAGAATGTGGATTTTTATGCTGTTGTGAAGAAAGTAGTGGAGGCTTGAGCACTGGGGAATGTCATTTAATTTGTGTTTTAGAGAAAACACTCTCTGTGCAGATGGGAGATTTTAGGGGCAGAAATGGAAGAAGGAAGCATGATTCCCACACTAATTTGGAGTTGCTCATGTGATCTGGTTGGAGGTGGTGGTAGCGTGGACTGGTTTAGTGATGGTGGTCAGATGTGGGATCCAACCAAAAGGATTTGCTGAAGGATCCAAAGTGGGTGTGAAAGAAAGCTCAGAATGAAGGAGTCGGCATTGCCTACAGAATAAAATCCACATGTGGCTTCCCGGCCCTTCTCAATCTGACTGTCTCTCTTCAGTCTCATCTCCCACCACTCCGTGCCTGAAACATTTCCCTCCAGCAATTCTGAATTCTGGAACTTTTTCTGCCTACATCCCCATGCTATTTCACATCTCTATGATGTTTCTCAACCTATTCTTTTTGTGTAAATTTCTCTTTCCTCATAAATGATTCTTTCTCAAATTTTAAGACGCAGCTCAGGTACCATCTCTTTAGGAAGCCTTTCTTGGACCCCAGATTAGATTCACTACCTTTCCTTTGTACTCTCCCAGCAGCCAGGAGTCTTACTTTAACATTAATTGTGCTATATTGAAATTTTGTTTTTAGTCACTCTCCCACTTGGCCATCATTTGCACAGAAGAAGGGATTTTGCACTATTTATCTTGGTATTCCTGGTGCTTCATGGGAGGCTTGAATATAGCTAAAGCTTAATAAATGTTCATTTGTGCTGAACTGAACCTCCCTGGAGCTCTCAACACCATCAAATCAACCAGATCACAAATCAGAGGGAATGGTATTGCCCAACAGAAATGAAGACCAAAGCCTCCCTCAATAAATCTCAATGTAGCAGAAGGCATGCCAACCACATGATCAATGCTTTTCTTATGGAGTCAGGGCCGCTGGCCAAAGTTAGCCAGCCCCCAAACATCTCTGAATATGATAAAGACGGGGATCAGAGATTAATGGCTTGAAGAGAAATGAGAGAAAAAACACACTTACCTACTCTCTTTTGCACATGGGGCTAACAGACATTCAGAAAAATGAAGAACCAGGCACCAGCTGCTTGTTACCACCACCTATGTCCTCAACGCCAGCCCGTGCTGCCTTTCATGCCATGGCTGGTAGGCAACATCAAAGGAATCAGTCTGCAAGCTGCGGGTACACAGCAGTGTTCAAGGGATCTATAATCATGTTACATAAAGTGGGATTTATATAAAGTTGACAGAACATGCTGATGCGAGCCATTTCCAGTTCTATTGTAACAGAGCAGGCTGGCAAGCAGCTAGCTTTATCTGGGATATGATGTACTTCAGGTTCTGTTATCAAGTCAGATTTAGAATAGCAATGTGAAGGGAATGCACTTCCCCTTTGAAAAATCTTGCCTTTTCTTCCTTGAATCGAAGAAAGCAAAAGAATTTAGAAGAGTCTACGTAATTCCTGCAAACTTTTCATTACTTTTTAAAGAAATGCAAATCATCTGAAGAAAGTTTTTTCAGAGGAAACTTATTCAATACACAAAACTTGATTTAATACAGTAGGAACAATTTTTTTTTAAGAAATATATCCCTTTGAACTTAAAAAGGTTGCCAGATGAATTAATCGAATCTTTTAATTTTTTTCAGCCCAACTTTACTATGTACCATAAAGCACATGGCTAATGAAAAATCTATAAAGGGACTAAATTATGGCAGAGACACAGACTATTATTTGACAGATGTTCTACATATATGAAAAAACTGAGAACTGTTTTCCTTCAACCCAAGACTTATATTGCCACCTGATTTTATTTTCAGACACATTTTCAAATGTTTGTTTCAAATACTTTTCCCAATTTGTTCTGGGTGCTCCTTTTTTAAATTTTTTTTTACTAGGCTGAACTTTTCTAATTTATAGTTAAATATTTCAATATTTTCCTTTAAGGCATGTGTGTGTGTTTGATGGAATAATGGGAAAAGGCTTTCTCTAGCGTAAGAGTATATAATTCTAGCCACTTTTGGTTTTTTGGAAATTCTTTGGTTTCTGTTTTTACACTAAATATTTATTTGATCCATTTGGAATTTATATGAACATAGTCAGCATTGAACTCACTTTTTCCGAATTACTCCCTTTCTTAGCATTATCCATTAAATAATTCATCTCTTTTTTTTTTACACTGGCACCTTTAACACATATTTTACCCTCCTGTTTACATGCATCTTCTAACTCACTGTTGTATCTCACCTTTCGGTTTATTCCTGTGCTAGGAAAACTACATGCCTTTATTTATTCCTTATCACTCTTCTTTTTCAGAATTTTATTGGCTATGACATTCATTGGCTACCAAATTTTTTCAGAATATTATTAGTTATATTTATGATCCAAGATTACATTTAGAATCCTTTAGTCAAATTCCTTCCCAAACACTCCACTTGGGGTTTTAATTAGGGTCAGCATTCACATATAGTTTGAGCCTGAGGTTGCTGTCATCTTTACATGGCGTGAGAGTTTCTAGCCTAGAAAAGGTGTCTTTCCATTTCTTGTCTTTTTACATGACCCTTAGTACATTTCTGTCACTTTTCTTCATAGTTCATACACATTTCTATTTATTTCAGGTGTTTATAACTTAAAAATTATAATTTGGTTATGTCCTACACAATAAGATTCAAAAAAGATCTTAGCCCTGAACTTGTAGTTGGCACACCCTATTAATGTGCACTAGCTCATCCTGAAACAAATGTGTCCTCGCTTAGATTCTTTAGTCACGGTCTTTGGAACTTCATCCTTTGCAGCTGCCTGGTATCTTTAAACACTCAACATTTTGATAGATTCTCACATTGTGAATCCATCCTTGCCAAAGTAGAATTAGACAAAAAAGAAAAAATTAAAAAAAAAATAAATTCAACTTCCAGATTCACTTGCCGCTACAGGGCAAGCAGCAGATTTTGGTTGCACCAAGCAAATACAACTATAGAAGACTCAAGAAGTAAAACATGCGGAAGGTAGCAACATAAACCAGTAGCCAGCAGTGGGGAAATTGATCTTCTGGCAAATATGGTAGTAGGGGTATAAGGAATCTGATCCTTTAGGACAGGGGTTCTCCACCTTCCTAATGCTGCGGCCCTTTAATACAGTCGCAACCTACAGGTTGAGAACCGTTGCTTTGGGCGATGTATGTGGCTGACTTCTGGCATGGAGCAGCAATGGTGTTCTGGTGAAAACAATCCAGCATGATGAGGCAGAGCTCTAAGCTGTATTGTTGAAGAAGGTGTTGTATTCAAGCGTGGTCTGATGGCCCTTGCAGAGATTCTGCAAGCTACCTAAGAGACTTCAATAAATCTCTTTCTCTTTAAACTATCAAAAGTGGATTCTGTGGCTTGCAACTAAAAACCCTGACTAATTCGTAAGTGAAAGATGGAAACCCATGCAATAGGCACTAAGAAAAAAGAACTATAAGCAAAAGTGGCTGGGTTTTGCCTATGCTCATCTTTCTATTCCCCAGGCATTTATTTAATTGCTGCTTTTACCAAGCTTCTAGTAAACAGAGTTTCTGTTTGAATTCCTCAAGTGCTGGTAAACTTGGCTTCCTGGTGTGAAAAGCAAACATACTTTCCTAACACAGGACTTTGATCCCTCAGTTGTTTAATTAACCATGCATTACAAAGAAAAACGTGTGAACTTGCTAATTTGTTTTTTTTTTTTTTTATCCTTGTTAATATTGACCATCAGTACTCTAGAGATTTAAGCATAGGTATGTTTCAACACACAAATTAAGTATTCATACATAACTATTAATCCTCAAATAAGACAATAAACACATTTATTGTTGCAAAACTACATAATGGTCTCAGCTACACCATTAACCCCAATAATTCTACGTATTTTACTGGGCTTCCAAGCCACATTAATAAGCTAAAAGCGACCAAGTTTTCAGAATTGAATAGGGCTGGGATTTATTGCTTTGGTTATTGGCTTTCCATTTCTGAACACCAACTGAAGGCAAAAAAGCTCACTTTAAGAATACTAGGTATAAAATATGGAAGCAGGAAGCTGAATATATATATTCTACTTTCTTCTTTTGCTAATGTCATTTTTCTTTCCCCCACCACATACACTTGGTTGACCCCCCCCCACCTTCTCTTTTCTGGTCTCCTTTCCATTCCCTGAATGATATAGTGAAATATCTGTTCTGTTCTTCCTTAGTCAGAGTTCAAAGGCACAAAGGATTTCTTTTCTATTTGCCTTAACCAAGACTAATATCACCCCTATTCATCCCCCAAAGTAACCTTACACTGTTTGAGGCACCTGTTAGTCATTAAGAGAACAATTGTTAACAGAGGAGTAATTCCCAGAATTCTCACAACCCTCCAGGTGCCATTTTATTTCTCAAGCTTCAGAAACTATAACCTCCAGCAAGAGAGAATATTGTGTCTCTAAAGCTTAGCAAGGTCACTGATACACACAGGGTGCACAAGCAATATTTATTAAATGATGCTTTGGTATTGAATTATCACTGATTAGTTTCTTGAATATATGTGTTATAACTTTTAAGTTATAAATTTTAAGTTTCCTATGAATTCGAGGTAGTCTACAGTCCAAGTAGCAAAAAATATTCTCAATCAATACATATTTTTCTTCTGAAATTTATTTTTATAATTTACTTAAGAACAAAGACGATGAAAGGAAAATCAGACTCAATCTAACATTGCCTTAACTGAATATATTTTTTAAAAACTTTATGGCTATGCATAAGTAAGCAACTATATGTACCAGAAATAGCTTAGGCAGGTGAAATAATCAACAGAGACCATCTAACAACAGACAGTCAGTGGAATTATGTTTGCTATTTTATATTTTGGAATCAATATTTCTAGATTCCACATTATAATATTATTATATGAAAAAAATCTCTATCAAATTAAAAAGTCTGTCTTTTTCCCCCCCTGGCCTAACTGATGAGCCATGCTGTCTAGAGATAGTCTTTTCCTGTGAGGAAATGGCTAAAATGGATTTTTAAATACTAATTTCTTTGGCTCTAGATTTACTCACTTGCCCTTCTGAAAAACAAGCCACAACTCAGGTAGCTGCTACAAATTTTCCCTTTTGTGAAGTCACTCATTTTTCTCCTACTGACCTTCCTTTTTCAATAATAATTGCAATAAAAGTTAATAGCCGTTGGGAAATCAAGAAGGATTTTACCCAAGAAACTTGAAGATATAAGAAAAATGGAATACTTGAAGGGTAGCAGCTTTTATAACTACTTTTTTGAAATCATTTATTTATTGTCTCAGACTAATCATGTTGCTTGGAATTATTGGCTTGCATATAAATACAATTAAGAAACATTTTCTTTTCATATAAAAAACAGATGGGTACTTGTTTTCTAATAAAGCAAAAATGATGACAGAATGAAAAGGAAAAGGGAAGCTCTCCAAAATCCACAAAATTGTAATTGCTTCTTCTTAAAGAACACAAAAGGGTACTTTCTTGGCCCTTCGTGCACTGGAAATTTATCTCTTCAACTTCAGCCACATTTACCATGAATCCTATGGTTTAATGCCTGTATCTCACATTGAAAAGAAAGGGAAAAACTATAAATAATCATCTACAAATGATGACTGTGCTTAGAGGTCTTTCAAAGCCTCTTGATAGAAAATCAAGCCCGTAATAGTCAGAAACAAACAAAGAAATAAATAGATAAGTAACTATCACTAATAGCAGGTGGACACTTACAAAACAGAGGCTTCCTTTACTCATGAAGTCTCCACATTGTTGACTTCAGTCTAGGTGACCCATTTCTCTGCTATTTCAAATTTGTGTCAACTCTAGTGATCTCTTTTCTTTATGTACCACTTTGCAGATTAAGGCCACTGATTTTGCACGGAACAACATGAGCAGGAAAAAAAAGAAAGAAAGAAAAACAAAAACAGAACAAGAACCAACTTCAATCAGTAACTAGGAGGAAAAAGGTCAGTCTGTTAACAATTATCTATTAAACAGGGACTATGTGTGGAGGACTGGAATGGATTCTGCATGGGGAAACAGGATACAGAAGATAGTAGCCGTCCTCTTGAAGAACTCACTATCTGACAGGAACAGAACACATGCAACAGAGAATAGACAAATATAAAAATTTTGACATAAAAACTACAGGAAGATATATAGGAACAGTTATACAGAAGCAGAATAAAGAAAAAAAGTTGGTCTGATTTACCACCTTAATTTTTGCAGTGCAGTTTTCCCATGTGTCTTCGGGGTCTTCATTCCTAAACTGAACTTATGGGATAGACAGGAGGACACGAAAGCAGGGGCCAAGAGACGCAAGCCACTTGTATCACTCTTTTATCACACACTTGTCTCACCAGTTCAAAGTTCATTCCATATGTATGAATTCAAGGGAAGAAACTTTTTAATCCCCAAACTATATTCTAGAGAACCATTCACTTAAATCTACATCAGAAAGTGACTGTTTCCCACATTTAAAAAAAACAACTCAGCTTGATTAATACTTTTTGTGAGATTCCTAAAAGAAAAAAAATTGAAAAACGAAAGTCACTCCATTTGTGAATCTGGGCCAAGCAAGCAGAAGATGATGTGAAAAATGAAAGACGGCTTTGGCTACCCCATGGAGCAGCAGGGAGACTGTTGTGTGACTTCTCCTGTTTCTCCTCATGGGGGGTTGTCCAAACAGAGGGAAATTTTTGAAAAATGGTAGAAGAGGAACACAGAAGAGCGACCTGAAAAACTTAAAACATGTCAAACAGCTAATGCTTTTAGTTTTTCATTCCTTCTTTTTCTATATCTGTTGGCAATGAGAATGACCAAAACACAGGCTCACATGTACTAAACTTTTTCCAGACAAGTTTCTATATCAAAAAAATAAGTTCCCAGTAGGAGCAGAACAAGAAGTATGTTGACTGATTTGCAGATAGATGGTTACTACTGTGGATGCCAGTGTGTTTCTTGGGTTTGATTTTTTTTTAATTATTTTGTTAAGTGCTCAAAACAAAAAAAAAAAGAAAGAAAGAAAAGAGAAAACCAACAAGAAAAATAAACCATCCATCTGTCCTTAATCTGGAAATGACTCAATGGTTTAAAAGCTTTTGCTTAAAGTTTACAAGGTGCTATACATTGACTTGACTGCCTAAATGTGAAACTCAGGCCCGCAATTAGACACCCAAGTGAGAAAATTTGAGAGTAACAAAATTATGTTCTTAATAACCATTTATTGTCATCCAGTCTATTTAACTCTGTATCTTATTCCTTGACATCTAGTTAAAATGTTAGTCTCATCTCACTGAAATTGATGAAATCCAAAATGTATAATTAATGACCTCTTTTGCAGAAGAGTAGAAAATTAACTTTATTTCCTTTAGAAAAGGTGTTATTCTCATGAATAACCAAATTTCTCTAAGTTGTTTGAAGTAGTTTAGCTTAATAGTCTTATTTTTAAAAATCACAGAATCTTTATTCTTTCTTTTGAAAAAGAAATAAGAGCTACATGTACTATAACACTAAAGCTCAAAATTAGAAATTTTATGCCAGTTACTTTCATTCTCATCCCTCTATTGCTTGATATCCCCCCCTTTTTAACCCTTTTGTATGATTTCTGTAGTTCTCTATCTTCCCATGAGACAGCAAACTCTTTGGAAAGCAAGAAAGAGGTCTTATTCATTATCAGCTTTGGAAAGCCCAACTCTTGCCCAAATATGTACCTAAAAGGTGCCCAACAAATGTTTGCTCACAAAAATTTTTAAATTTAAATTAATAAATGTGTGAGAGACTTTTTCTGTATACAAACATGAGGAATTGTTGATATCACAGCCCAGACTACAGCAATATTTCCAAGTAGGCAAATGTTACATGAGCACCACTTGCCCATTTTCTTCTTCCCCTAGCCTGACCTGGAGCTGCTGTTGGAGTGAATAAAGTAACATTTACTCTCAAGGCTGCTACCAAATATGTGGTATATGTCATATGCTCCAAGGTGAAAAGCCCATGTGTGGAGAGTATAGCTATGTGTAGCATCTTATTCCACAGACATATATGGCCCTAGAGAACCCCTCTGCTTCTCCAGTCCCCAGGGAAGTCTGTAGAGGGGAGTCTAATGCTAGACTGAGCCAGAAAATGCAGAGTTCCTTAGATAATGTGCATATGCTCTTCGGAGAAGGTCCCATAGTCTTGATCTGACTCAAGTGGGGAAGAGTTCTCAGCTACTGAAAGTGAGTCACAGGTAAGGCATAGAGTGGATATAGACCATGAGTCTGTAGAGTATCTGAATCTTGGGGTCAACCGTGTTTCTGCAATCAGCAAATCTGGTGCACTATCCACATGGATTAGGGTGTTGGGCTTCTCTTTGCCTATTCCTCTTCCACCTCCACCCTGGGTGATACCAGGGATCCCTGATAGATGATGAAGACTGAAACAGGAACTTCGCAGGTTCAACCTCCCCCATTCCAGGAGTAGGAGCATCTAGGAGAAGAATGAGCAGGACTAGCATAAGGCTGTGACCAAAGGGGCCTCAAAGTCCTCCACCTGCACCAAACAGCCCAAAGCAGAAAGACCAAGGATCAAGCACAGAAGAGAGATGCTTCTACGCACTAGGTCTGCAATGGAAAGCAGAGGGCTAGAAGGCTCAGAGGCAGAGCCAAAATGACATAACAAGAGGAGAAGCCTTTGATTGCACAAATTCACCAGCAAAGAAGGAGCTGTTAGTAGCCTTGGCAGGTTTTGACTTCTTGTTTTCTCAGTCCCAAGGATACCAGAATAGGAGGAGAACCTTAGAGGATCCGAGTGCATGTCCTTCTCAGAGCAGTTCCTGGTTTGGAGTTGTTTATTTTCCCAAAATCAGAATCAGAGAACTGTCTGTTAGCTCTGAGAGAGAAGGATAGCTTCAGTGCAGAGGATGAAGAAATGATGAGGAAGATGACTTTGGAAAAGGCACCAGAACAAGAGCCAGGGAAGTCAGCAAAAAGGAGACCATTTATTATTCTGGGATTGGCATCCCTGCTTGAGAACAATGAAGAGGAAACTAGAATAACCCCAAGGGTCGTACTAACGTATCACCTTCAACAAGTAACACAGGTATTTGGAAAGCTGGGAGGATCCTAAAAGACCAAGGGAGCAAAAAAGGTAGAATTTGCTAAGGGAAACAATCAGTTGCTACACTCTCCTAGGCTGGGCAAGGACTGCACCTGTGAAAGACACAACTGTCATAATTGGATTGGACGTCTGGAACTAGCCTTCCAGAAGGAGCTATTTATGTGGGAATAGGACTCACCTGGATGCTTTGTGCATAGGCAGAAGGGAACCTTCACTTGTCGTCTGCATCAACATTCTTTAAATATTCATTGAATGACCACTAGGCACAAGACATTTTTCTAGACACGGAGGTGATTCACAGTAATAAACAAAGAAAGGTAAAATTTTTCCCCTCAGGGAGATTTCTTTCTATTTGGAGAAATAGATCAATAAGTAAAACATAAAAAAGAAATTTAGATGGTGATGAGTGCTGTGGAGAAAATGTATCAGAGGAGTTGGATAAGGAATGTTGGCGAGAAACAGGTATAATTAAGATGTCCAGAGGTCTCATGGAGAAGATGACATTTGACAAGTGACATCTTCAAATTTTTTTTTCGTACCAAAACATGTATGTTATCTTGAAATGAATGTGGAAGGAAATCCAGAAACTTTACAGAAGAAGAAGAGATGTCACACAGGAGTGTTTCCTGAGAATCATACGTGGGGATGAAGAAGAACCCGCAGCAAGTCCAGCATGGAGGCATTTACAAGGACCTCAGAGTCCCTGGTTTTCCTTCTGTCCCCCAGGTGCAGTCAGGGCCGCACCTTACTGCTCTATCCTCCTCCCTCCCTACCAGCGTCTCTATGGGATGGGTGCCTTTCAGTACTAGATCCCAACCTGCAACTCACAATGGCGCTAGACTCCCCCCCTGGCCTGGAGAAGATAGGAAGGCATGGACCTCCTTTCCTTTGGCTATGAAAGCTTCTCAGCTTCCAAAAGAATAACTCACTAGACTGTACAGAGTTAGTCTAGTTTTCTTCCAATAGATTAATGGACTTGCAGAAGAGTATAAAAACAGACAAAAATTAAGATTCAGCAACTTGGTCTTTCTCCTTGAGTGTCAAATGTCCCTCACAGACACATGTTGAGAGTTAAACCTTTGCAAAAGAGAATCCCTGATTTCCCCACCTCTGATCCAGTTTCTCTTATATACACACATACACACACACTCTTACAACCAACCTTCTCTCTACCATGAGCTCCTCCAGCTCCTCATATATGGCTGTGGAAGCTGGGGAGGGAGGAGATAAAACAAATATCAACCAACTATCTCTAGTTTTTATTGGTTCCTAATTGTCACTTGAATGGTACATATATAAATTCCCCATTAATGAGTTTGCTGGATCCTTTCTTATCTTTTAGTACTTTGTAGTACAATCTGATAGAACGATCTCCTTATTTATGTGGTCTCCAACTCAAAACCAGCCATTTAGTTCCAAAATTCTAGGGGTTTTTTCCTCCCTCAAATTGACTGTCTGGTTTAGAGAAACAGCTCAAACACCAAAAGAAACAGAAATTCAGTCACATGGTGAAAATGATTTGAAGTAGGGAAATTAACCCAAACCATAGTTTCAAATTCTCTGAAATTTCCTCTGTGAATGGATATCCCATGGGATAAAGAAATGAAAGTTAACAATATATGCATTTGTCAAATAGCTCTTGAATACTTACTTGGAAGAAGAGTGAAAGTTGAACGATTTGGTATTTGTGACTTAATACGCTATTGTATAAGAAAAAGGCCACTTTAAACACAACCCACACCAGACCATGCTTCCGCTTGGGAAAACAAATCAGTGTGACAATTCAGATTTGTCAAGGATCATTTGAATGTTTAGGAGAGGGAAATTTAAATATTCTTCTAATATTTAATTAGAATAGGAATAGGAATACCATCTCTGAAAACTCAGGGCCCTCATGTTTTCAGCTCCATCTGATTTAATGAGGACTCTCCCTTTTTCTCTCTACAGATTATTTTCCTGTAGTTTTTCTTGATAAGGTTGTATTTTCATCTAATATTCTCTTTATGCAAATGCATGTTATTTACATATATAAAACTGGTTAAGAAATCAAAATGACAACCCATTGATATTTACAAGCAATTTCATTTGCTTATTTTTCAGTTTCCTAGAATTTAAATTTAGCATTTTCTGACTCCAATTCCATTAGATTGATACACTTAAGAGTTAAGTTGATTTTCTTTCATTAAAGTTTAGTTTCTGTGATTTAATCAGTGAACATTTAATTGCTTAAAGTATTCATTTTATAAGATTTTTTCAATAAATTATCAAGGATGTTTGGATCTAAAACCCAGTGCTATTTCTGTACTTGTGGTCATAGATACACAGCACAATTTTTACAGCTAGTCAGCTTGCTCTACTTTAATCTAATAAACCAGCTGGAAAAATTGTTCTGTTTTTTTTCTCTGCTAGATTTATTTTTTTTCCTATCCTTTTGTACCTTATCATTCTGTCTCAAAGAGTACCAACTTGTATTTTGAATCATTTCTTTATTGATCAGGTAAGAGTTAAAATTGATTGAGAGCTCTCTACACGATAAGCTCATAGTAAATGAATTAATTCAACCCTAAGAGATATCTATCATTACTATCCTTATAAAAGTAAGAAATGTAATGGACAAAGAGGTCAGCCTTGGGAAATAAAGCCCATCTTCTATGTCTGTTATACTCCTTCCAAGTGTAAGAGTATACATGCAAAGTATGCAACTACACAAGGTCTGCCATGAATCATTCCATGCAAAAGTATATATGAAGCTTTCAGCATAATGCCTAGCATACTCTTTGCTCTATAAGTATTCAATTAGAATTAGTTCGCATTGTGCTTTCTATGTATGTTCCTCTATTATAGCAAGTGGCTCACCATGTTCCAATTATGTATTTGACTAAATGACCTTAAGCAAAGTGTTTAGCAACTAGTAAGTAGCACAGCAGGATTCATACTCAGGCAGCTCTTGTCTAGAGCCCCAGCTCTTAATCAGTGCACTAAACTGTTAGATAAACAATAGAGCATTAATAATTCCATCAATCAACACATGCTCCACTTTATTACACTGTTATGGTACACAGGAGTTAACTCTATAACCACATATGTTTGAGAGTATAATCCATAGTCAGATCTAGATGACAAATCAGGGGGAAATACAAAGGGAAAATATAAATATGGAATAAACGCACACAATAAAAGGTATACTATAGTCTATATTGGGCACTCTCATAAAAACCTCGATTCAAGATTGGCTAAGACAAGAGGATAAGTCACCTAACTCTGGAGAAAAGGGAAAATGCAGAATCCAAGTCCCCCAAGGAGCAAAGGATAATGAAGGGATTTATTAATGACCTTCATATTGGTAACTCTTTTAAGTCAATAAAGATAGTAGCACAGTACCTGTAATTTATAAAACTTTTTAAGATAGAAACATTCTTCCTATTTTTTTTTTCTTTTTTGAGACAGTCTCACTATGTCACCCTCAGTAGACTGCTATGGTGTCAAAGCTCACAGCAACCTCAAACTCTTGGGCTTAAGTAATTCTCTTGCCTCAGCCTCTCAAGTAGCTGGGACTACATGTGCCCACCACAACGCCTGGCTATTTTTTGGTTGTAGATGGCAATGTTGTTTGGCAGGCCCAGGCTGGGTTTGGACCCACCAGCTCCAATGTATGTGGCTGGCACCCTAGCCGCTGAGCTATAGGCACTGAGCCAGAACCATTCTTAATTGCTACTGCTCTTTTTGAAATACAAATCTAATATTCCTTTGCCAAAATCTTGAAATGGCTGCTCACCACCCACAAGGTTCACCATGATCTGGCCCTATCTCTAGCACAGGGCCTCTCCTTTCTTCATCTTACACAGACCACTTGATGTGGCGGAGAGAACTTGTGTTTGGAAACCAGAAAGACACAGATATAAATTCCTTACCTCATGACTACAAACTGAGGAATCAAGGGGAATTTACTTAACTTCTCTGATACTTCTGGCTCTTAATCTCACTGATTCCTTTTCTGTAAACTAGGGATACTTATACATATCTTTAGGGTAATATTAGAATTAAATGAAATACATATAAATGAAGTCTGACAGTTACGTTTGAGAATTCATCCTAGAAAAAATGCTACATACCTCATTGCTGAATATCACTATGGTCACTATTGAAGTACTCCCGTTAGCAGTACTATGTACTGACACCAGCACCTACTCCACTCTTCAAAGTAATTTTAGAACTCTTTTGCTGGAATGGACTTCAGAGCTGTAATCATATTACCTTTGATGTCCTGAATGTCATCAAAATGTCTTCCTTTCAATATTTTCTTTATTTTGGGGGGGAAAAAAAGAAAGGTCATTGGGAGCCAGATCAGGTGAGTAGGGATAGTATTCCAATGCAGTTACTTTTTTGCTAGCTAAAAACTCTCACAGACAGTGCTATGTGAGCTGCTGCATTGCCATGATGCAAGAGCCATGAGTTGGTGAAAAGTTCAGGTTGTTTTCATCTAACTTTTTCATGTAGTCTTTTCAGCACTTCCAAATGATCAACTTGGTTAACTGCTTGTCTAGTTGGTACAAATTCATAATGAACAATCCCACTGATATCAAAAACAGCATTTTTGATTTTTGTTTTGGACTGATGGAAGTTTTTTGGTTGTGGAGATTTGGCTGACTTCCATTGTGTGCACTTAGACATTTGTTTCAAACTCACATTGGTACACCCATGTTTCATGACCAGCAATAACACAGCCCAAAACATTGTCCTTCCTCTCCAAAAAGTCTTGGCAAATTGACTCTCCTTTGCTTTTGTTCATCAGGGAGCTCCTATGAGACCATTTTTGTACACATCTTTCTCATGCCAAGATTTTCAGTTAGTATTTTTCTGTTTCTCTATCAATGTTCACTTGGTCTTCTATGCTTCTCACTGTCAGCCAATGATTTTGATGCACAATTTGATGAATTTATGCAATGTTTTCATCAGTTCTGTTGGCCGCCCTGACCTCTCTTCATCAGTGATGCTTTCTCTGTCCTCAGAAAAATGTCTGATCCCTTTGTACACTGCTGTTTTCTTCATGACATTATTCCCATAAACTTGTATTAACATGTCCTGATTTCACTTCCACTCTTGCCAAGGTTAACAAGAAATTTAATATTTGTTCATTGCTTTAATTCAAGATCCAATATTCTGGTAAGGGCACAAAAATACACAATAGTAATGAACACCACATGTGGACATGAACACATCTGATATCCCAAGGTTATGAACTCTTGCCAGGTTGTTTGTATAGTGTTGCAAATATAAGTGCAAAGTGGTAAGTTTGCAAACTTAATAGTCAGACCTTATATATACACTGTATTCATGAAAGATAACATGGGGCTCAGCATACCATAGGCACTGCAAGCATTCAATTAGCTATAAAATGTAATTCCATTATAGTTTATTTGCATATTTTTCTATTTTAGCAAGATTCATACTATATTACAAATATTTTCAAGTTCCTTCATTTCTCTAGGCCCCATTTTCCTTATGTCCAAAATGGGCATAGGGATAAATATTTACCTAGAAGGATTTTTATGTGGATTAAAGAAAACAATGAAATCAAGATATGTGGTAATCACCCAATAGATGGCAGCTATATTATTGTCACTTCTGCTCTTAGTCCACTAGTTCCTCCAACAGAAGTCTGTCTTATTCTCCTTTTTTATCCTTGTTGTGATACATGGCATTTGTTTTTACAGTAGGTGATCAATAAAATTTCAAAGTGTGAACAGAGGAGTTTCATCCACTGTGCTCTGAAGGCAGGGCTTCCTGATACTCTCCAACAACACTTAATCAGGGCTTCCTGATACTCTCCAACAACACTTACAGCATTCCAAATATCATATTCATAATCCTGCTGGAGATCTCAGAACCCCACTTTATAATTAAGGTCAATAACTACAGTTGCTATCAAAGGCAATAGCTCAACACAGTTTTTTTCTTACTCAAAGTACAATAAGCATGTTAGACTCTTAATGGTTTGTGATGGAGATAAAATTGCCAAAAACCTCTAAATTTCTGTAGAATAGGATCAGCATTGTAGAGTTTGTTTACTTATATGTATGACCACCTAATCACCGCTATCCCTTTGCCCATAGATATTAGCACAATGTCTTGGTCCCTGTAAGTATATTTATTATTTATTAATCAAACTACAAAATTAAGTTAGGGTATTATCCAAATATTTTAGGAAAAAATCTTTTTATTTAAGAGAGAGATAGAATATAACTTCAGGCAACTGAGCTCAGACCCTAAGCTCTTAACCACCTCTATATCTCTATAATAGAGCAGAGTTTGAAGAAAAAAAACATATTTTTGATTTTTACCTTTTGTCTTGGTCTTTACAAAGTAGAAAAAGACTGTAGAAAACCACATGAGCAAATTGTCATTAGAAACAAAATAGACACAATTGTCTTTTATTTTTTTAACTTTAAAAAAGCTAAAGCTTTAGTATACCCTAAACTGACAGCACTTGAGTTATGAATTAGCTTGGGAGCGGCTTTCTTTGATGCCAAAAGGCATTCGATTTGATGTGGCAAAATAATACAATCCAATTTTAAGGGTAACATTTGAGCTGAACTCAAGATTTTCTTTTTTAAAAAACAATCTGTAATCTTCAGTTACCAATGGCTGATTTCCAGGTTCTATTTTGAAAGTGATAATTAGGCCTGGAAATTTTCTGCTAACTTTGTTATGTAAATCACACCTTTGGGAGAAAAATTGGACAAAACAACACAATAGCAATAGAAAACCATTTTACCCTGAATGATTTCTTTAAAATCTATTCAATCAGCTGAGATATATGCCAGGGGGGTTGCCACACTCAATGATTGTTAGAACACTTAAAAATTCAGTTCTCAGTTTAAAAGAGAATGATCCCTGTGTTTGTTTATTCTGACCTCAGATACAACCTAGAGTTCCTCAGGTCTTGGGTCCACATCTCTTGACTAGTTATAGAATTTTGAACCGCCAGAACCTTGAACAATTTTCTCTTTTACATCACATTCCTTCCCTCACCTCATTTGTAACAACTCTTGTCTGGAAAGAATATAAATAAATTTCCTGTGCATGATTTTTAATTTCTATTTCTATGCTTTTTATAAAACTTTGAGTCTAAATTACACAAATCCTGAATAGGTTTCTTACTTATTCAAGGCACTGCCCATATAAAACACTACAACCTGTATTGCACAACCAATGGGAAATGACTTGTTAGGGACAGACCAAAAAAGAATAACTACATCATTATTTTGCTGCAGTGCTGCATCACAGTGGGAGACAAAAATGAAAATGATCCTACTGAGTAGCATTGAACATCCAATTCTGACTCCTCAAGAAGCAGTGTCTGGTTTTGATGGGAAAGTCCAATTCCAATGACAGACTCAAGACATCTGCAGAACTAAATATATCTCTAAATACAGCACAGCTTGAAAAACAGACCAGATCTGGTTTCAAAACACTATGTTGTTAACCCTTTTCAAGATGTGGAATTCCTTGAAATGATTATTCTCATAGTTAGATGGGGGGCGGAAGTCACAAAAAATCATTTGGATCCAAACGTTCGCTAATATCTCAAAATATGACATTCCCATACTGCCTGAATCCTACCTTAAAGTCCTCAAGGTTTGCCTTTCAATGGCTTTCAATTGCTGAAGCCAAGAACAAAAGCAGAATGGATATAATTTTCCTATTCATATGCCGAGGTCAGAATAGAGAGGCTATTCTAAGTCGTCATTCTTTCTACTACCAGTTAGTTCATTTGTTATTATGAGCTATTCAGTGCTGTTTTTCTGTCTTCATTCAGGGCAGAAACATACGGTCTAGGACAGAGAGAGTGGAATCCTTAATGGCTCTTTCCTCTCTCACTTCCCCACTTGACAGGATGGCCAGTTGGCTTCTGAAGCCAGTTGGATACAAATGCCTTTGTCATTTCGCCTCCTCTCATCTTCCTGCATTAATCACTTGCCAGTGTGCTTTTGTCTCTTGTCTGTTAAAAGCGTAGTTTTCCTGAGCACATATGCTCTCTTACTTGCTAGATATGACATTTATCATAGTGCAGTTTAAATGTAATGTATGTTTTAACAATTTATCTACTTTAAGGAAGTCACTTTTCCTTTATTCACATTCTTCCCAATGATAAACATCCTACAGAAATAAGGGGACTTTTCTTTTCAAGCTCTAGATCATAGTGTATCTAACTTTTTGTAAACATACTAACTCAAAGAAATCATCCTTAATTTCATAATGATATTTCCTTTCTTCTTTCCTTGGTAGTACCATCTGGAGTACCTATTTAATACCTGATCTGTCAGTAGTTCCCAAACCTGTTGCCTATCAGAATTGCTTGAGAAAACCTCCATCCCTGCACATTTTGATTTGGCAATCCCTAAAACACCCAGGAATCTGTATTGTTTTTAAAGCTCCTACAAGTTAGCTTGTTCTAATTCCTGTCCACAAAAAGAGATTGCATTGCACACTGTCAAATAGATTATGAGAAGCACAATAACTATAAGAGTGTTTCCTCTGAGATAGACAGTCCATTGGTCAGTAATTGAGAATCTTTATTAGCAACCTATAGCAGTAATAGTCAAGGTGATATTACAGAGAAAACTCATGTGGCAGGAGCTTACAGGAAGAGACTAAAATTATAAGTTGGGCTAAATGGATTGGGACCACTAAATACTAAATTCAAGAATGTAGGATGATTTTATAGATAATGAAATACTACCAGAGCTTCTTAGAAAAACAGTGTCATGATCCAGCCACAACGTTAAGCATTTCTTGCTTACATCATTGTTCAGGGAGAGCTGGTTGGGGCATGGGAGAAGTAAAGGATTACAAGAGTGAGGGGCTTGACTATGCTCCACGTGCTCATTCAGGGACCCATTCTCTTCACTCTTCAACAGTGGGGTGGAGACCACCCTGACATCATCCAACCAGAAAATGCAGAAAGACATATTGTGGAGGACTTATGAAACATTTTACACTTCCACCTACATTCCACTGGTCAGAACTCAGTTATCTTACTTCACCTAACTGCAACAGATGTTGGGAAGAATGATTTCTCTGCCTTTCTGGTCTCCTCATATCTGTTTCATCTCTTCCTCCTATACACAGAATAAACCTGCCATCTCCCCATGACAACTTCAGCTCTCATTTAACCACTGAAGCCAACTGAAAGACCAGGATCAATGACTAGTGATTAGAGCCCCCATTAAACCTAGGTAGATCTTCTCAAGTTCTTGAAAACCATGAATGAAAAACAGGCACAAGCTATCTGCCCCTGAACACATACATTCTCCCAACATTCAGTGATAGAATGAGCACAGAATGACCAGCAAAGACACTCTCATTTGGGAAGAGGAAGCAGACATTAGTTAAAGCAACTCTAAAATCTTGCTGGACGTGAGCTGTGTGGGTCTCCTGTCCTGCAATGAGGGATAGGAGAAGATGTTATTGTGCAAGAGTCATCTCGTTGGGAGTCTACTTTGACCATTTTATCTGTGGTCACTGTGTCCGTCCTCTGGAAGCATCTTCATTGTATATCACCTTCTTTGGCCATGTCCAAAGTGGGCACTGAGAATTCCCTTCTTGCAGATTACACAGCTTATATGTAGGTCACTATGAACGTTTTGAGACAGACTATGTTATGGTCCAAGAAACACAGTCAATAGTGTCCTTTCTGATTCATCTGTGCAAGATTCAACTTGGTTGGCTTATCAGTACTGATTTTATGGTCCTTGATTTTTGTGTATTTCAAAACTTTCATAATGAGACACATATAGGCCCTTCCTGCTATAGCAAGAGTTGTCTTTCTGCTTGAATGGTCAAGATTCTTTGCTCTTCATCCAAGCTTATAGTTCATAGTTTCTTTGATAATACAGTTTCCTCAAAAGCATAGAATGTTTCTGATCTACTTTACTCATTGTTCACTCCATTAGCTAAGTAACTACCCCAAAGTTCTTTTCTAGACATAATTCTTAAATATGCTTCCTTTTCCTTCTCAGCCTGAGCCTTGCCATCTCAATTTAATGAAAATCATGTTAAGGCCATCAAGTTTCATTGGAAATACACATCCTTAATCTGATCTTTATTAAATGCTTGGATCCTAATGAGTTTTTAGATTATTTTCAATTTTATTTCCTATTTATTGGGACTAAGAAAGGGTCACCTTTGCCAACTCTTCAAGTTCCCAGATTTCTAGACTGTATTACTTTTATTTCTGCTTACTAAATGGGAACTCATTCCTGATCTTATCTATTTTTAAAAAATATTTTTCAAAACGCAGCCAACAGTAGTCAGTACATATTAACGCTTCGGTCCTTTCAAACCATTTCCTCTAGAATCATTTGGTCAGTAGTAATGTCATCTTTCTCCCAAAATATAAGAGGTGATAGTTTTACCAAACCATTCACAACTATATAATACAGATTGCCATTTTTTTCAGCCTCTAGTAGCAGTTTCTTTGCTATCTACTCCCACTCCTGACAACTGCTAAGCCAATGCCTGCACGGTTTAGGATTTTATTATGTAGCATCCCAATTTCTGTGTTTATCAAATTTCACTAGCTACTATAGTTACACCAAAAACTCAGTGAATTAAATAATAAAGGCTTCTAGGCTTGGCGCCTGTAGCCTTAGCTACTTGGGAGGAAGAGGCAAGAGAATAGCTTAAGCCCAAGAGTTGGAGGTTGCTGTGAGCTGTGACACCACAGCACTCTACCAAGGGTGACATAGTGAGACTCTGCCTCAAATAAATAAATTAATTAAATAAAGGCTTCTAGCTCATGTCACAGCCAATCCATGTTAGGGTGAGGGGGCATCTAGGCTCCCTCTAATTTTAAAACATGGCTTCTGTTATGGGCTTAATTCTATCCCTCAAAAATAAATTTGCAGAAGTATCAATCTCTAGTACCTCAGAATGTGACTGTATTTGGAGACAGGGTCTTTACAAAGGTAAATAAATTAAAATATGGTCATTAGAGTGGACTTTGGTCCAATCATGACAGAGAGAACAACATGAGGGCACAGGGAGAAGACAGCTATCTAAAAGACAAGGAAGAAAGCCTAAAACAGATCTTTGACTCACAGCCCTCAGGAAGAGCCAACCATGCCCTTACATGGATCTCAGACTTCTAGCTCCCAGAACCATAAGAAAATAAAACCTGTTGTTTGATCTGCTAGGTCTGTAGTACTTTGTTACAGCCACTCTAGAAAACAGAGTTACCAGGTGTCATTCAGCCAGCAGATGAGGAAACAGGGAATGTGAAGCATCTTACAGGGGCCATGCCTAGAGATTTAGGAGCTATGCTCATCTGTAATGTCCATCAATACATTAGCTAGAGCTCAGCCACGTGGCCTTACCCATATGCAGCAGGAATAGGGAAATGTCCCGTTGTACACAAGGGATAAAAGTGAAATGCGTTCGCTAATTAAGCCCACAAAAGTTTTTCTGCTAAAATGGACTTGCTTAATTAAGTATGGTAGCATGGACTTGAGGTGGAAATTAGTCTCTACTCAGACAAGAATTTAGTGCCAATTCAATAGAGACTTGAGAAGGAAGTAGAGGGAAGAAACTTTTCCTTCATGATATATTACTCTGCTGTCTACAAAGTACTTTTTCCAGTATTAGTCAAGTTATTTGGTCCTAAAGATAGCCTACTCAAGTTTCTACTGAACAAATATTTGTCAAATTCTTTGATAGGCTGAATGTTTGTGTCATCCCCCAAATTCATAAGTTGAAACCCTAACCCCAAGGGTGAGGCCTTTGGGGGCTAATTAGTTTTATATGGGATCACAAGGATGGAGCCTCCATGATGGCATTAGAAGGAAAACAGACATCAGAGGCTCTTTCTCTGCTGTGTGAAGAAACAGTAAGAAGGGAGTCACCTGCAAACTAGGAAGAGCGTCATTACCAGGACCTACCATTCTGGGGCCCATCTATGAAAAGTATATGGCTGCTTTTTTTTTTTTTTTTGTGGAGACAGAGTCTCACTCTACTGCACTCGGTGGAGTGCTGTGGAGTCACAGCTCACAGCAACCTCCAGCTCTTGGGCTCAAGCGATTCTCTTGTCTCAGCCTCCCAAGTAGCTGGGACTACAGGCGCCCGCCACAGCGCCTGGCTAATTTTTGATGCAGTTTGGCCAGGGCCGAGTTTGAACCCGCAGTCCTCGGTATATGGGGTCGGCGCCGTACTCGCTATAT
>CAUYON010092788.1:0-10126 GCA_963573935.1 Arctocebus calabarensis
TATGAAGCTAATTTATAGGTTTCATATGAAGGCTATAATCCAACTATAGCACAAGAATATGGGGAAAGGGGCAAGGGAGAAGAGGAGAAGGGGGAGGGAGAGTAATTGGTGGGGCCATACCTATAGTGCATCTTAGAAGGGTACAGGCGGAACTTACTAAATACAGTATACAAATGTCTTCATACAATAACTAAGAAAATGCCATGCAGGCTATGTTAAACAGTTTGATGAAAACATTTCAGATTATATATGAAACCAGCACATTGTACCCCTTGATTGCACCAATGTACGCAGCTATGATTTAATAAAAAAAAAAGTAAAGACATATACGCTGGTGTCTGTAAGTAAGAGCTATTAAATAAAGTTTAAAATATTCCTATTAGAACTATGTGATAAAGTACAAAAATACAAACCTCTGTTAGTTTACCACAGATTGTACATCTTGATTTATTTAGAGCTCCTTTAGTAGGATTCTGTTTGTCTTCATAGAGAGACAAACAAGATGTACTACAGAATTCCTGGAAGGACTCACTTGAATCCACTTGAGCAACAATGGTTCCTTTCATTGTGGTTATATCTCTGAAAAATAAAGAGGTACAAGTAAATTTCCATTTAAACAAAATCAAACATAAGAGTAGTAAATGTCAAGTTTCATTTCAGACAGATTGAGTCTGAAAATCAAACACTATTTAGGGGTCACTTTTATTATTTAGAAACTCTTGACAATAAAATATGGACTCCTAGAAACAAGACTGAGAAACAAAAGTATTTTATGTTACTTGCCACCACCTAACCTATCTTCAAATTCAGTAAAAAGGATTTCAGATACTAGAAACATTAAAAAAAGAAAAACAAGAAGGGCAGCGCCTGTGGTTCAAAGGGGTAGGGCGCCGGCCCCCTATGCCGGAGGTGGTGGGTTCAAACCCAGCCCTGGCCAAAAACTGCAAAAAAAAAAAAAAACAACAACAAAAAACAAACCTATTACTAATTATACGGAATACGCCAGGCACGGTGGTACCCATAATCCTAGCACTCTGAGAGTTCAGACAGGGGGATTGCTTGAGGTCAGGAGTTCAAGATCAGCCTTAGCAAGAGTAAGACACCGCTGCCCCCGCCCCCCCCAAAAACAGCCAGGCGTTGTTGTGGCTGGAGCCTATAGTACCAGGTACTTGGGAGGCTGAGGCAAAAGGATCACTTGGGTCCAAGAGTTTGAGATTGCTGTGAGCCATAATTCTTTTTTTTTTGGAGAAAGAGTCTCAATCTGTCACCCTTGGTAGAGTACTGTGGCACCACAGCTCACAGCAACCTCCAACTCCTGGGCCTAAGTGATTCACTTGCTTCAGCCTCCCAAGTAGCTGGGACTACAGGCACCCGCCACAATGCCCAGCTATTTTTTGGTTGTAGTTGTTATTTGACAGACCCAGGTTAGATTCAAACCTGCCAGCGCTGGTGTATGTGGCTGGCGCCTTAGCCACTTGAACTTACAGGCACCAAGCCAGAGCCATAATTCTTAACTCTACGGCACTCTACCAATGGCAAAACAAAGTGGAGACTCTATCTTGGGGGGGGAGAACCCTAATTATATGGAATTAATGTCAAAGACTAATTCACTGAAGTATAAATTTATAAAAATAACTATTTAATAATCCTCCCCCAGGTAAAGAGAAAACATCAGATATCCAGGTCACAATAGGACATCTGTTCTAAAGGAATAACTGAATTTAAAACATCTCCTACCCACCTTACCCCCAAAACAACCTCACTTATCATTCTACGTGGCTCTCCAACTATAATTAGAAATCTTAGTAATAATATTGATGACCTTTGAAGTTTTCTTTTAATTCTAAATTTCAAGATTTAACCTTGCTACTGTAAGGCACTTTAAAAACTGTAATAATTGATTCAATATTTGAATTTATTAAACATGTACAACACACTAAGCCCTTCTAGAATTCCAAGATCTAAATATGGCTTCATAGACTTGGCTAATCCAAGATATGGTACAGAAAGTCCACCTAGTTTGACCTTATACATAATATACCATATTGCAGCTATTTTTAACTAGTGAAGTCAGACCTAAAAAATGGCTAGAGAGAAGATCCTTCCTATCTTTCCAAATCTGGCAAAAAACTGGTATATGAGTCTTGAAAGAGTATTTCTTATCACTTAATAATGTTCAAAACAAACACATATATAATACAAAGATTAGCCAATTTTAAATAATGTCAAACTGAGGACAGTATAAAAGTTAACTTATTTTAATATAGAATTAGTCATATAAAAATTGTTTAACATTTTTATCTGGTGAGAACTAAATTCTTACAATAACTATGCATTCTTACAAATACAAAGAGTCTAATACAGATTACAGACAAAATTAACTACAACAACTTATGTTAATCAACCCAAAGTCTATCCAAACAGGAAGCCTTCTATCTTTAAACCACCTAGACTAAAGAAATGTCCAAAGCCATTACAAATTTGAGTTTGGCTTCAGGATTCCAACTAGCTTACCAACTTTTAAAATATAGTAATTCATCTTCATAAATTAAAAATCTTTAAAATTTTATACCACCAATGTTCAACTTTGTAGAATGATGTTCAAAGGTAAACCTTACTTTTTACACATAACACAGAGTTTCTTTGGAGCAGGCTTGTGAGAGAAGGAAGAAAGGCAGGTAGTAGAACAAAAGAGGTGAGCTGATCCTTTTCGTTGATAAGCTGTCTGTCCCTTTTGTAAAGGTTTTTTGCAGTTTGCACAAGTAACTTTAACTGGTTTAGTGGGTTGCTGTTGGGCAGAAGGCTGGAAAATCTGTTTAGGAAGTGAGGCCACTGGTGATAAAGAATCCACGCCTGGTTGCTTCTGATTACGGGGAAATGACGCTGACTGGGAGATCCAAGAATCTTAAAGACAAAATGCAAAAGAAAGAGTAATTAAAAAGGTGTTTGTTTACACACATTGAAATTTATATCAGAGAAACAGTTGAAACTTTCCATTTTGTACAAGCTTGAGATATTAATGAAGCAACAATACAGCAGAGGTATATAAAAGTATAGCACAAGCTTTAGGGTAAGAATGTTTGTCATAATAATAATATGTTGTATTTCTGAATATTCTGTTATTTTACTCTGTTAGTAAATTTTAATTTCTCTCACCACAAAAAAATAAGTATGGGAGATAAAGCATATGCTAATTAGCTCAATTCAGTCACTCCGTAATGTATACATCTTTCAAAACAGTTTGTTGAATAAATATATACATATATAATTTTTGTCAATTTTTTAAAAATTAACTTTAAAAACATAGACTGTCTAGTTTACATTTTAACAAGACTGGAAAGCTACTTAAACTCTGCCTCACTCTGCTATCAACTGGAAATGGTACCAACCTCATACAAATGATAAATATTCAATGAGATAATATATGCAATAAAGCAGAGGGACAGTACATAGGACCCATTAAATGTCAGTCTCTAGTTGTTAAGCAATAAGTATTCATGTATTATAGAATATTACTTTCAGCAAGGAATACATATAACAACATAAAAGTAAAATAAAATCCTAACTGTCTAGAACCTTTGGCAAATGTAACACAAATCTGAAAGTTAATATTTAATTATTTCTTAAACGTCTTTTCAAGAACAGATTTTCCAAATACATATACGTTTAGTTTCATAACCTCTAAATATAGCACATAATCTCACAGAAGATTATGAGAGTTAAGCCAATGTACACAAGTATACCCTCAGACACTGCAGGTTCAGTTCCAGACCAGAGTGATAAAGCTTTATGTCACAATAAAGTCACAACTTTTTTTGTTTCTAGTGCATTTAACAATTATGTTTACACCATACTGTAGTCTATTAAATAAGCAACAGCATTGTCTTTTTAAAAAAATCTACATATATTAATTTAAAAATGCCTTATTGCTAAAAAAAATGCTAACAATCATCTGAGCCTTCAGAAAGTCGTAATCTTTTTGTTGGGAGAGTCTTTCCTCAATGTTGATGGTGGGTGATTGACCAGGGGAGTGGTTGGAAGGATTCTTGCAATTTCTCAAAATAAGACAATTAAGTTTGCCCATTGATTGACTCTTCCTTTCACGAAAAATTACTCTTTTAATAATAGCATTTTTCTCCCAGTAGAGCTTCTTTCAAAATTGGAATTAATCCTTTCAAACCTTAACACTGCTTGATCAACTAAGTTTATATAATATTCTAAATCCTTTGTCATTTCAACACTGTTCACAGCATCTTCACTAATAATACATTCCATCTACAGAGACCGTTTTCTTTGCTCATCCATAAGAAATCAACATTTAAGTTTTATCATGAGACTACAGTAATCCAATCACATCTTTAGAGACTCCACTTCTACTTCTGGGTCTCCTGCTACACCACATTGGCAATTATTTCTTCCACTGAAGTCTTGAACACCTCTCTCCAAGTCATTTTTGAGAGTTGGAATCAACTTCTTCCAAACTCCTATTAATATTATTTTGACCCCCTCCCATGAGTCAGAAATGTTCTTAATGGCATCTAGAAAGGTGAATCCTTTCCAAAAGGTTTTCAATTTACTTTGCCCAGAACCCTTAGAGAAATCACTCTAAATGGTAGCTATCACATTATGACATGTGTATCTTAAATAGTAAGACTTAAAAGTCAAAATGACTCCTTGATTCACAGGCTGCAGAACCAATTCTATGTTAGCAAGCATAAAAGCAACTTGTATCTCTTTGTACAAATCCATTAGAGCTACCAGGTACACTGTCAATGAGCAGTAATATTTTAAAAGTACTCTTTTTTGCTGAGGAGGTCTCAACAATGAACTTAAAATATTTGGTAAACTATCCTATAAACAAATGTTTTGTCATCCAAGCTTTGTCATTCCATTTATAGAGGCAGAGTATATCTGGCCTAATTCCTAAGAGCCCTAGGATTTTTGAGATGGTAAATGAACACTGGCTTCAACTTAAAATCACCAGCTGAGTCCTAATAACATGATTTTAAGCTTTGAAACCAGGCATTGACTTCTCCTCTCTAGCTATGAAAAGTCCTAGTGGCTTCTTCCGATAGAAGTCTGTTTCATAGACATTGAGAATCTATTGTGTAGTGTAGACCTTCATCAATTATCTTATCTACATCTTCTGGATAACTGACTACAGCTTCCACATTAGCACTTGCTGCTTCAACTTGCACTTTTACAGAGGTGGCCTCTTTTCATCAACCTCGTGAACCAACCTCTGCTAAATATTCTTTGGCAACTTCCTCACTTCTCTCAGCCTTCATAGAATTGAAGGGAACTGGAGTTGCTCTGAATTAGGCTTTGACTTAAGGGAAAAATCGTGGCTGATCTGATCTTCCTTCCATCCAGAGCACTCAAACTTTCACTGTATCAGCAATAAGGCTGTTTCACTTTCTTACTTTCTGTTTTCACTGGTGTAGTACTTTCAATTTCCTTCAACAACTTTTCCTTTGCATTCACAACTTTGCTAAATGTTTGGCCCACGAGGCCTAGCTTTCAACCCATCTCAGCTTTAGACATGCCTTCTTCAATGAATCTAATTATTTCTAGCTTTTCATTTCAAGTGAGAAACATGCAACTCTGTCTTTCACTTGAACAATTCTAGGCCTTTATAAAGTTATTAATCAGCTTAATTTTAATATTGCTATTGTTTCAGGTAATAGGGAGGTGAGGCCCCAGGAGGACAGAGATTGAAAAATGGCTTATCAATGGAGCAGTCAGAACACACACAATTAAGTTTAACATCTTATATGGGTGGGGTTTTGTGGTGCCCTACAACAATTATCATAGTAAGATCAAAAACAGACCTATCATAGATCACCATAAGATATAATAATGAAAAGGATTGAAATATCGTGAGAATTACCAAGAGACATGAAGTGAGCACATGCTGTTAGAATTATGGCAATATAGACTTGCTCAACTCAAGGTTGCCACCAACTCAATTTGTATAAAATACAGTTATCTGTGAAGTGCAATAAAACACAATATGATAAAAGAAGGCATGCCTACACTAATCCAACATCGAATTACTCTACCAGTGCAAAGATTCAGCACAGCACAGTGCTGAGGTATGCACTCACTGCTATTCAGATTATACCTGATTCTGTAATGCCTCTCAATTATTTTTTTTTTTTTAGAGACAGAGTCTCACTTTGTTGCCCTCAGTAGAATGCCATGGCATCATAGCTCACAGCAACCTCCAGCTCTTGGGCTTAGGCTATTCTCTTACCTCAGCTTCCTGATTAGCTGGGACGATGGGAGCCCGCCACAACGCCCGGCTATTTTTTGGTTGCAGTTTGGCCGGGGCTGGGTTTGAACCCGCCACTCTCGGTATATAGGGCCAGCGCCCTACCCACTGAGCCACAGGCACTGCCCATGCCTCTCAATTATTAAGAAAAGAATACTTTTACATAAACAGAGTTCATTCTGGAATTCTGTTATCTTGCTGTCTTGAACAGTTTTAACAAACAGGTAAAAATACTAAAGTAAGAAAGAAAATCACTAAAAGTCCTAGGAATCTCATTTCATAAAGCAAACAATTATGCTTGAACGTACACTAGAAAGAATAGCTCTTTGCAACACATATGCTGCTCCTGAGAATTTTCAATTTTGTAGGCTTATCATTTAAATACATACTTAAAAAAGCCTATTTGAACTTAAGGGCATTTATTGTCTTGCTATTGAAAAAAATGGTGCTTTTATTCCTACTTAGCTTTAGGCCCTGTCAAAATAATATAGTGGCTCCCTTTCTTTCTTTTTTTTTTTTTTTTTATTAAATCCTAGCTGTTACATTTCCTTTATTCTCACATTTTCACTTCCCCTATCATAAAAAAAAAAAAAATTCTTAAAAATAAGAAACCTAATCACTTTGTCTATACCCTCAGTATAGAGGGTATAGGGGACATAAAGGCTAGCCCAAGTCACAGTTAGTCCAAGTAGTACTAGAAACAGCCAAGATTTTATAATTCTTATTATCCTCTATTACAAATAAAAATAGCACATACATGCAAGAGCTAATTCATAAATGCAAAAGGAACAGATATGTCTGTTTGTTTACAGTTTTTCTTATGAGTAGTTTATATGCCTTTGTGTAAGTTTAAGTTAAATATTAATAGAACCCAGTCCTATGATGATATACTCCCTTGGTTGTAGCAACATTCCTAAAGAAATAAATATCCCCTATAACAATACTCTCAATGGGAGTTATTTAAATAGGAAGAACCAGAATTGAGCTAAACAGAGAATATACAAATTTTACACACTTATGTATACTTGATATGGACAAAAGTCTAAGATCTATTATTAGGTATTTAAAGGAGTGGTGTAAGAGGTTTCACTTTGTTTCTTTTCTTTTTTGAAACAGAGTCTCATCTGTACCCTAGGGTAGAAGTACCCTGGTGTCATAGCTCCCAACAACCTCAAATTCTTGGGCTCAGGCCAAACCAGAGTAACGGGGAGTGTTTCTATTTTTAGTAGAGACAGGGTCTCACTTTTTGCTCAGGCTAGTCTCCAACTCCTGAGGCTCAGGCGGCTCCACCCACCTCAGCCTCCCCAAATACTAAGATTACAGGTGTGAGCCACCACACCCAGCTGAAGAAAGTTTCAAAACTAGACTATGCCATAACCTCAGGTTATAATTCATGTACCATTAATTAACTGATTTTCTTCTTCATATTCTTATGCATTTAATATATTTATAATAACAAAAAAGACAAAATACTCATTTGAAAACTAATTTGTGCACTTTTTTTTTTTTTTTTTTTTTTTTGGAGACAGAGCCTCAAGCTGTCACCCTGGATAGAGTACCATGGCATCACAGCTCACAGCAACCTCCAGTTCCTGGGCTCAAGTGAGTCTCCCACCTCCACCTCCCAAGCAGCTGGGACTACAGGCGCCCGCCACAACACCCGGCCATTTCTTGGTTGCAGCCGTCACTGTTGTTTGGCGGGACAGGGCTGGATTCGAACCTGCCAGCCCAAGTGTATGTGGCTAGTGCCTTAGCCCGTTGAGCCACAGGCGCCGAGCCTAATTTGTGCACTTTCTTAAACCTTCATGTAAGCTGCATGACTACAAAGACTAACATACAGCCACTAGGAGTTTTCTAAAAAGCAGTACATGTATTACAACATATTTCTATGAGTTAAAAATGCTCAAACTAGGGTTCTCTAGATCCCACCAAAGAGGGAGGAGGAAGATGGCGGCCGAGTAACAGCTTCCTTGCAACTGGGCATGGTGAGTCTGGAAACAGAAGACTCCACACATCTCTGGCTGGTGGGATCTGCCCTTTGAGGGCACAGGGAGTCAGTGTGAGACGTCTGGACCGCAGTGGAGAACCAGCAAGTGTTTGCACATGTCATTCGGTCTAATCCTGCCAGCAGCAGTGAGATTGCAAACTGGAAAGGTCTTACTTGTGAGCTGTTTGGGGTTTTTTGGACTTGGCACTCAGTTGAACTACCTTGGGAAAATTTGAGCAAGAGGGCAGAGGACTTTAAGCATCGTCTAGGGCCCAAGACTGAGCTGCTGAGCCAGACGGAGCTAATGGTGTTCGGCTGTGGGCTGCGTGGTGCCACTGTGGGACAACTGCCCTGGCAAGCTCCGCCCTCAGGGTCGCAGAGCAAGGATGGGCGGGAGAGAGTAATCTAGTGACTGAGCAGCCGAAAAGCGGGGACTGAAACAGCCTTAGCCCTCAGGGGCATAGAGCGAAACCAGTTTTGGCACACTGGGTAAGTGGATAGCCACTTCAGGAGTGATCCCAGCGACAAGTGCTTTTCTGGGAAAGCTTCTGCTTAGCCAAGGTAAGCAGTTTAAAGTGTCTCTTAAGCAGGCTGAGGAAAGATTTAGGCTTTCCACCCTGTAGGATTTGAGGAATTAGCAGAGGCCTCCAGTCTCCATCTCATACATCTGTAGGAGCACTGTGATTAACATCTCATACCCCAGAAGATCATCTGTTGCCCAAACAATGCTCAGCAAGATATATATAGTGCTTTGTTTTGGTTTTTTTTTGCTTTTTTGTTTTTGTTTCTTTTTTTTTTAATTTCAACATTTTCCTTATAGATTTTTCTTTTCTTTTCCTCTTTCTTTTCCTTCTTCATTTTCCTAGTTTAAATACAATTTCCCATTGTTGCCTTTTACAACAACTAGAACTTCATTTTTGCTAGTGTTTCTACCCCTATTATTTGGTTTTTCTCCAATTTTGTCCTGTAAAATTTTCTGTTTGCTTATTTGATTTATAACATTTTTGCCATTCCGCGCTACTTGGTGGAGGTGGGGTACTGTGTCCAAACAGGCTAGCAAAGAGCTGCTGAACTTAAGGGAACGACCCAACCCAGCACCCCCAGAGGTTGGGGTTCTTAACGTTTGGTCAAAGTGCCCTACTGTACACCTATATTGCTCCTGTCTCCCTCTTTCTGTGCCTCTCTTCTATCTGTCAATATTCCCTTTTATCCACCACCTCTCCTTTCTCTTTTTTCTTTTCTCCCTTCTTGTTCTTCAATCTTCTCATCCTTCTGGTTCTATACCAAAAGGACTCATCAAAACCCTAGTCCAGAGGCACAGCAACTTAAAGATCAAGAGGAAGTGAAAGGAAAATTAGGGCAAGAAAACAGATAAAAGAAATCAACAGAAAACTCCTGACATTATGAAAAAACAGTCCAGAGCAACCTCCCCAAGGGACTGTGAGGTAGCTACTGCAGAGGATTCCACCTACAAAGAAATGTTGGAAATGACAGAAAGGGAATTTAGAATATAAACGATGAAAACAATGAAGGAAATGATGAAAACAATGAAAGAAACGATGGAAACAATGAAGGAAACCGCTGACAAAGTGGCAAATAACCAAAAGGAAATACAAAACCAGCATCAAATAAGAGATGAATGATATGAAGAATATAGAAAGGATATAGCAGAGCTGAAGGAACTGAAGGAGTCAATTAGAGAATTTAAAGATGGATGCAATAGAAAAGTATCAACAACAGATTAGACCATGCAGAAGAAAGAATCTCAGCGGTAGAGGACAAAGCTCTTGAGATAACTCAGATAGTTAAAGAGGCAGAAAAGAAGAGAGAGAAAGCAGAACATTCTCTGACAGAATTATGGGACT
>CAUYON010092792.1:0-18914 GCA_963573935.1 Arctocebus calabarensis
TCCATACTACCCAAAGCAATATACAATTTTAATGCAATTCCTATTAAAGCTCCATTGTCATATTTTAAAGACCTCGAAAAAATAATACTTCCTTTTATATGGAATCAGAAGAAACCTCAAATAGCCAAGACATTACTCAGAAATAAGAACAGAACAGGAGGAATCACGCTACCAGACCTGAGACTGTACTATAAATCAATAGTGATCAAAACAGCATGGTACTGGCACAAAAACAGAGATACATGTATGGAACAGAATAGAGAACCAAGAGATGAACCCAGCTACTTACCACTATTTGATCTTTGACAAGCCAATTAAAAACATTCAGTGGGGAAAAGACTCCCTATTTACCAAATGGTGCTGGGTGAACTGGCTGGCGACCTACAGAAGACTGAAACTGGACCCATACCTTTCACCATTAACTAAGATAGACTCTCACTGGATCAAAGATTTAAACTTAAGACATGAAACTATTAAAATATTAGAAGAAAGTGCAGGGAAAACTCTTGATAGGAATCGGCCTGGGTTCATAATTTTTTATGAGGAGGACTCCCCAGGCAATTGAAGCAGTATCAAAAATACACTACTGGGACCTGAGCACACTAAAAAGCTTCTGCACAGCTAAGAACACAGTAACTGTAGCAGGCAGACAGCCCTCAGATTGGGAGAAAATATTTGCAGGTAATTCTTCTGACAAAGGTTTAATAACCAGAATCCACAGAGAACTCAAACGTATTAGCAATAAAAGAACAAGTGATTCCATCTCAAGGTGGGAAAAGGACTTGAAGAGAGCTCTTGGATAATGGTAGAAGAAAACCAATATTTGCCTCATAGGACTATAATCTAATCTATAGCTTTCATATGAAGGCTAAAACCCAGGTATAACACAAGAAATGGGGAAAGGGGCAAAGGAGGGGAGAGGAGGAGAGAGGAGAGGATGGGTGGAGGAAGGGTGATTGGTGGGATCACACCTACGGTGCATCTTAGAAGGGTACAGGTGAAAATTACTAAATGTAGAATATAAATGTTTTCATATAGTGATTAAAAGGCCATTAAGGCTATGTTAAATAGTTCAATGAAAATATTTCAGAATGTATATAAAGTCAGAACATTGTGCCCCATGATTGCACCAATGTACAGAAGTATAATTTAATAAAAAAAGAAAAGAAAAGTTTGATCAGAGAGTTCTGCAGTTATTCTAATATTCTTCCCCTTGTAGGTTATCAATTTCTTGCATCTGGCTGCTTTCAAAATTTTCTCCTTCATATTTACTTTAGTGAACTTAATTATGATGTGCCTGGGGGATGTCTTGTTTGGGTTGAGTCATGCTGGGGTTCTGAAACTGTCTGCTATCTGAATTTCAGAATCTCTTGGCATGTCTGGAAAGTTCTCTCTCATAATCTCATGAATAAGGAATTCTGTGTTCTGTGAGGCTGTTTCATTGCTTTTGGGGATCCCTATGAGGCAAATATTGGTTTTCTTCTACCATTATCCAAGAGCTCTCTCAGAGAGTGATCTGTTTTTGCCTTCCATTTCTCTTGCTGTTTGGAGGTTTGAGAGCGTTCAAAAGCTTTGTCTTCAAAGTCAAAAAATCCTTTCTTCTGCTTGCTCCATTCTGTTACTGAGGGATTCTATGGAATTTTTCAGATCTTTAAGGGCTGCAACTTCTTGTCTCAATGTGTCAAAATCTTTGGTTACTTTGTCTTTGAATTTGTTGAATTATTGAGACATCTTGGGGTCATCTTTTGAATTACTGCTTGAAATTCTAATTCCATCTTTTCCTCCATTCTGCTGATCTTATTTGCAATCCAGATTCTGAATTCGATTTCAGACATCTCAGCCATTTGCCTATGCAGGAGACCTTGTGCTGTGTCTGCCTTGTCATTACTTGGAGGGTTTGGTCTACTCTGAATATTCATATTGCCAGAGTTTTTCCATTGATTCCGCCCCATGGTTGTTTTTCACCATTGCATCTGGGTCTTCAAGTGGTGGGTGCAGGGCCGGGCCTGTGGGGGCCCTGCAGGGGCCAGGTAGAGGCCCGCACAATCGCCAGGGGAGTTCCTGGCCAGGGGCAGAACTGTAGAGGCCTGACAGTTGCTGGCAGAGTTTGTAGCTTATGGAGGGCCTGCGGAAGCCTGGCAAGCAAAGGGTGCAGGGCCCGGTGATTCCGGGGGAGTTCCTTGCCTGGGGTGGGCCTGCAGAGACCTGGCAGTTGCAATCGGAGTTACTGGCAGAAGGCAGGCCTGCAGAAGCCCTGGAGGCTTGGGCGTGGGGCCACACGCTCACCAGGGGATTTACTGGCCAGGGGGCAGGCCTCCAGGTGCCCTGCAGGTGCCAGGCAGAGGCCTCCATGGTAGCTGGGGCAGTTCCTGGCTAGGGGCACCAGCAGAGGCCTGGTGGTGCTGGCAGAGTCTCTAGTAGACGGCGGAACCTGCAGGAGCATAGCAAGCACAAACAGTGTCAGGCAGTTCCCAGGGGAGTTCCTGGCCGTGAGGTCCCCTGCAGAGGTCTGACGGTTGCAGGCAGAGTTCCTGGAAGAAGGTGTACCTGCGAAAGCAATACAAGCTTGGAGTACAGGGCCACACAGTCGCCAGGGGATTTACTGGCCAGGGGCGGACCTGCAGGGGCCCTGTGGTTGCCAGGCGTAGGCCTGTGCAGTCACCAGGGGAGTTCCTGGCCGGGGCAGACCTGCAGAGGCCTGGCAGTTGCCAGCAGAGTTTCTAGCAGACAACGGACCTACAGAAGCCCAGCAAGCATGGGGCACAGGGCCTGGCAGCTGCCGGGGGAATTCCTGGCCAGGGGGCATGCCTGCAGAGGCCTGGCGTTTGGAGGCAGAGTTTCTGGCAGAAGGCAGGCCTGCAGAAACCCTGCAGGCTCAGGGTGCAGGGCCGCACAGTCACCAGGGGATTTAATAGCCAGGGGCTGGCCTGCGGGGGCCAAGCAGAGGCCTGCATGATCTCCGGGGGAGGAGTTCCTGCCCGGAGGCAGACCTGCGGCGGTCTGGCAGTCGCCGTCAGAGTTTCTAGCAGACAGCACACCTGCCAAAGCCCGGCAAGCATGGGGTGCAGGGCCAGGTAGTCACTGCGCCCCACCCCAGAGTCTTTTCCTGGTGTGGCACTTGTTACAGCAGGCAGGGTGGGGGTGCTGCTCAGGGACCTCTTCCCTCAGTCTCAGCGGGGGTTAGGCTTCTGGTTTGTCAGGTAAGTGGAGAAGGGTGTACACTAAGTTTAGAATGGTGGGGAAAACTTTAGTTCAGTTTTTCTTCCTAGCAACAGAGTTCTCAGAGTCACACCGGGTGCTCCTGGAAAGCACACTTCACTTCCCACAGCACTCTTCTGTGGGGTGAGATAAGAAGTTCATAGTTCACCACTTGTCTGTAGAAAACCTGGAGGAGCAAAAGAGGAGAAAAAAAAGAAAGGAAACAGAAAAACAAGAAACTCCCCTCTTGGGGGAGGAGACAGACACTCTTCTTTTCAGATGAATTTTGTACCTGAAGCTTTCTTTCTTGGGGTCGCAGCCAGTCTCAGCAGAGGTGACCCGCGGAAATCACTTCTCTCTCTCAGCTGGGCTCCCAGTATTCAGCTTAATTGCGCAATTTCCCTTTTGGACAGGAGCCTTTTTTGGAAGCTGCTTCCAGTCAGTCCTATTTTGGTAATACTTTTAAGCATGCTGAGTTAAAACAAAGTAAAATCTTTAAGAAGAGAACAAAAGTAACAGCATCTGAAAAAAAAAAAATGAGAGGGTGAGTTCTCTCAAAGCCCTGAGCTGAGTGCACTGTGATTTGCAGACATACAAATTTGCCTCAATTTTACCATGTTTAGGGAAAACTCACTTAGATTCATTGAGAATTTATGTTATTTTTTTAATCCCTTAGCTAAACTAAGTAACTTATGTTGTCCACATAAAGAACATTGAAAACTAAATGTAATAAACACTTTTAATATTTTTTGTCTATATTTTTGTGGAAGACATAGTTATTTAAATAAAATGCTGCTCAGGCAAAATCTTTCTTACAGTTTTTTGCTCTGCAACTCAAGTAATCTGTAAGGTAGTTAAGTCCTTTGTTAGAAGCATGTCCATTATGAAGGACTGTTTATTATCCATGGGTTCTAAATCCTCCAATCAGTCTGCCTTGCATCAGGTGGGCACTGCAGCCAGGGAGGAGTGTTGTATCTAGAGAGCAGCCCTCATCTGGAACATATATAAAGGATGAGTGAGATGGGAAGAGGAGGAGTTCTCCAAGCAGGCTTACCACTGGGGGAAATGTGACCAAAGCAGATACTGTGTCATTTGGGGGTCAAACAGCTAATCAGGGATGTTTCTGAGCAATGTAATAAAGACCCTGAGAAGTGATGCAATCTAAACCTTAGGAGAAAATAGCGCCAGACGGGAGCACCCAGCAGGGTCTCTGTGGGGTGGGGAGATCACAAGACGTCACAGAGGTGGTGATCTCAAAGCCAAGCCTGAGGAGGGGGAGGCCAGTCTGGGGAAGCAAGGCACAGGAAAGATATGCCAAGGCTGTGTGGGAGATTTGGGGGCCTGTAGGACATCCACCATGGTGAAGTGGAACATAAGGGTTGAGTCTAGGGAGTTTATGTCCTCAAAACAGGCAAAGTTTGGGTGACCCACAGTGGATCACTGAGCATACATTTCTGGCTGTTTTACTAATTATACAAAGCTCAGAATTTCCATTAAGATATATGGGGAGAAGATGGAAAGCATGACTTAGTTTTGGTTCTCTTATAAAGCTCAACATTTCCTATAACCTGAGTAGAGAAACACTAGTCTGGGCCCTGACATTAACTGTTAGCCAGAAACATCCCCTCATTGGTTCTCAGTTTTTACATGTATTTCAAATAAAGGATTTGGACTGTAAGAAATTTTAGGACCCTGTCCTCTTGGTTGGTTTCTTCTTATCGTCTATATAACAAGTATGTTGCATGGACTACGGCTATCAGTTCCATCAGCTTCCAGACTAACCTCAGTCTTGGAATGTAAAAATCCATATTTGGCATGGGCCCTGCCCATGAAAATGGCAGACTAATTGACCATCGGGGCTTCAAAGTGAACAGTGGAATATCAGTGCAGGGTCACCACACTGAGTCTGACGTGTGAGAGGTGCAGACAGTTCTGAAGAAGAGGAGCATTTACAGTACGGTGGAGAGAAATGCCTCCCAGAGCAAGTGGGATTTTGATAGGGCTGTGGCGACGGGTGTGATTCATACAGGTGAAAATGAGAAGAGTGTGAATAAGAAAACACGGGTGGGAAAGGGCAGAGCCTATCCAAGGGAGATGCACAAACTGCCCTTCTGATGTCATTGCACTCTATCCTTCTCAAACACTCCAGGCCAATTTATCACATTGTTTGACACTTCTGTGTCACCAGCTGGGGATCAACCTCCCCAGGAGTTGGTCCTACTGAAGTGCAAGCTGGTCTCCCTTTTATTATCCTCTGTGTTCTCCAGCAACAGTCAGCTGAGGTCACAGAAAATACTGACATAGAACCTCAGCTGACCTGTCAAGGCTAACTCATGAAAAAGGTATGAGAGTTGCCACCTGAACCGTAACAGTCATCATCACAGACTAGCATGGCCAATAGGAGTATTTGCCAGGTACAATATGTTAGGAATTCGTAGCTATTATTTCATCTAATTCTCCCAATAGCCCTATAAATTGGAGTTTTTATTATTATCTCCATTTCTCCAAATGAGGGAAATATTGCTTAGAGAGGTTCATTGACCTTCCTAAGGTCACAGAGTTAGTAATTGATGGGGGGCTTAGGCTCTGGTCTTCAATGGCAGGGATCTCACAATCACTTTGTGTATGAGATCACAATGATGGAGGGCCAGGAAGGGAAGCAGCCAGACCACAGATCACAGGAGTCGCTTGCCATTACACAGAATATTCAGACTTTGATTAGCTGATGGGGAGCTGCTCTGCCCTTCCTGATAAAATAAATACTTGCTTGGCAGCTGTGCTCGGTCATAATCTGAATGCCAGAAGGTTTTAGGGTAAGGTTGGACTCTAAAAAAATACAAAACTTTTACTAAAATAGAGAGGAAGAAGATATTTTAAGAAGATAATTTCCATGGATCAAGTATGAATGTGGACATTATAATGGAAAGATAAGGTGGGACTGTGGGTAGGTTGGGGGGGGCAGTAGGAGGCAAAGAGGAGGAGTGTGGATTTGGAGCCAGATTCCCACCTTGACCTAACCAAGTCCACGATCGGGTCACAATATGCCTAAATCTGAATCTCCTTGTCTGTAAAATGATGCTATAAGAAAGGCTATGAAGATGATACTTTTAAAAATATATCAGATTCACAGCTCAGCACTGTGCCAAGAGTAAACTTTTAATAAACAGTTGCTATATTATTTGCTTTTGTGTTTGAGGAATGAAATCCTATCCAGCTCCCTGGACACAGAGTGATCATTTCTGCCTGGAAACTTTGACCTACTGTTTATTTAATTTACCTAATTTATCCTTCATTAATTCACTTCATTCCTTTCATTGAAGAATACTTACTTAACCCCTAAAGACAAGTTAGAAGATACTTTGATAGATGCATCACACACAGACCCACAGACACACACTCACACACACATATATCTCTTGTCTTCCATCTATAATACAAGGAAAGAAAAAGTTCTTTTTTTTTTTTTTTTTGAGACAGAGTCTCACTATGTTGCCCTTGGTAGAATGCTGAGATGTCTCAGCTCTCAAGCTCGAACTCTTAGGGTTAAGTGATTCTCTTACCTCCGCCTCCCAGGTAGCTGGGACTACAGGTGCCCGCCATAATGCTCAGCTATTTTTTACTTGTAGTTGTCATTGTTAAGCAGGCCTGAGCTGGATTAGAACCCTCCATCCCTGGTATATGTGGCTGGCACCCTAACCACTTAACATGGGTGCCAAACCAAGAAAAAGTTCTTTACTACTGTTCTGAATGGTGGAGATACTTTAGGAAAACCAAATACAAGTCAGAAATTCTGGTCTCCACTAATAGATAGCTGAGTGGGAAAATCAATTCCACACAGGCTCTGTTTCCAGTGTCATTTTGTGTGTGTGTGTGTGTGTGTGTGCACATACGTGTGCTGGTGAGAAGTGCACAGCTCTCTCTGTTGGTTAGGTTTCCATGATCAGTCTGTCCTACAAGTCCTCACATGGGAGCCAGCACTCTCTTCCACTGGCCAATGTAATACAAATACCTCCCCTGGCTGGGGTCCAGAGGCAGGGGATCAGTTGCCTCAGTCAGAGCCCTGAGGTGGGGCTTTGGAAGCTGGGAGATCCCCAAGGGTCTGGGCTCTTGTGCAATAAAATTGAACTCTGTAGTATAAAGCAACACTGGGGAAATGGGGCCTTTGTGAAATGTTCCTTTGATGAGAAGCATAATATAAATACAAATTGCTATTATGTCAGCTTCTGAGGAGCCACTTCAATCCATTTGGGCACCTTTGATTTTGTTCTCCAATTCCTTGTCTCCTTTAAAAAATTTAATAAGAGCATGTTTTCAACTGGCCTCAAGGGAGTAATTTATTTATTAAAGTAATAATAAAGTTTTAGCATAATCCCTAGTTCCCAAAGGGTGAAGAGACTCTTTGAACAATTTATTTTTCCCATCCTTGAAGTGCAAGAGAGTCCAAGAGACTGCCATGTGGTTTCCTAGAGCCCAATGCCATGGCAACGGCCAGAGCCTCTCAGCTGTCCAGCCCACAGCCACGGGGAAGCAGGGCCATGGGAAATGGACTCACAGCTCTCTTCTTTCCCTCTCTTTGCTACTAATTCTCCCTTCAGAAACTGGTGGGTAAAGTGGGATGAGACCTAAGTTCAGCTGACAAAATAAGAATGGCAGCCATGAAAGCTGGTCCCAGTCAATCAGGGTAGAGGGGGGAAGCCCCGAGGAAGAAGGTCAGGGAAGATGTGTGGGGCAACTGTGCTGGACTCTCTTCCTACCTGGACTCTCTCTTCCTGCTCCCGACTCAGAAGACCAGGCTGTAAGAGCTTGGTCAGTAGGCCCACCTCTGGCAGACAGGAAGAGTTTGGTCCCTACAGGTGCTAAGGGTACTTGGACCACTTCTACTAAGAAAATCGATATCATTCAACACTTATCTGCCAACCAATGTTTTGAGTATTTTATGTGCATGATCGTGTTTAGCATTTATATGAAGCATATAACACTGTTATTCCCATATTTTTGGAAAAGCAAAATGAAGCTTTTGAAAGTTGGGTAACTTGCCCAAGGTTGTGCAACTAGTAGGTGATAGACCTAGGATAGAAAACTAAGATTGGCTTCAGATACTAAGTTTGTATCCACTACAGATGTTGCCTCTCAGGTTGAAATGGTTAGAGAAGGCTGATGAGAATGGTTATATCAGTTAAGAATATTTTCAATTGCAAAATATTTTCAATATTTTCAACAAAACCTGACTTATTATGACTTAAATAAATAGTTTCTTTTTCTCTCCTACTGAATGCGAGGAGGTAGGCAGCTGCTGCACACACAGGACAGCTCAGTGACAGAGGCTCTTCTTGTGCTCTTCCTTTCCTGTCATTACCTTCTTGTCCCAAGAAGGTTGCACACCTCCAGACATTGCAACTGTGCTCAAAGCAGGAAGAAGAAAGGGAAAAAATTGATGCCAGCACTGTCACCTTCTAGCAGGAAAAAAAAAATGCTTTCAGAACCAACCTCTCCTCTCAGTCTTCAACAAGAGGAGACTTCTATGTCTCCCCAGCTAGATGGCAGGCTGAGAAAACCAAGTATTGATCTCTCTAGGAAATAGAGTAGGACAGGAATGGCTTTTTGCAACTGCTTCACAACTAAAATTTGAGCTGGGATCTGAATAGTCAGTAGGGGAAGATGCTAGAATGGAAAGTTCCAAGTATAAAGACAGTGTTGTGATTCCTTTGCATTGCACAGAATACCCCAAACTGGGTAATTTATAAAGATCAGAAATTTATTTCCCACAGTTCTTAATGGTGGGAAGTCCAAGACCAAGGCACCGGCATTTGATCTGGTGAGGACCTTCTTGCTGCATCATAATGCAGCAAGCTAACCAAAAGAAGCCTCTTTACAAGACGCCTTAATCTTTTTACAAGGGGAAAGCCTAATCACCTCTTGAAGGCTCCTCTTCTTAATACCACCACATTAGCTATACCTAAATTTGGAAGGGGGCACATTTAGACCCTGATTATGATGGTGAGGCTGGTTAGATCTGGATCTGGAGTTTTCATGGATTCCTGATGAAAGAACACATTGGAAGTCCAACTGGGGCTTGAATTGTGGTGCCATGTAAGTACCAGTTTAGAGATCCAAGCTTCGTCTTCATGGGCATGTGCTGCTGTTTCCACACCCCTGTCAGCCCCATTCTCTTGCTCCAAGCTTTAATAAGATGCTTATGACAGTTACTTTAATTTGTAAATTTCAAAGAAGTTGTCCTAAAGCTTGGAGCTGGGTGTTTTTGCTACAAAAAAGGTTCTAGGTTCACGTATGAAGAGATACTATGCTTCTTTTAAAGTAGATTGTATCACTTTAAGTAGATAATGGACAAATTCGTCATTTCCTACTTCCATTTGCTCTTTCCCTTTGGGAACATTTTTTCTATAAGACAAGAGAGAATCTGTCATTGATTAGAGGAATTAGAATAAGAGACAATGACAATAGGGGTGGTGTTAGGTGGCAGGATATGGGGTGATTTATTAATACCATTACAACATTTTCATTAATATGGAATTAAATTTTGTTCTTTAAAAAGGGGGAAAATATTTAAGGTCATTGGAAAAGAATATATGGCCAAGTTACTATGACAGGGGTTCTGGCAGAGACAAAGATGAGTCTTAATAAATGCGATTGTCAGAAGCTTCTCCAGAAGTGGAGCTGTTACCAACAGGCTTGGGAGTGCACTCTGGGAGTCCTCTCTCAGCTATTCCTTGATGTGAGGAAGACTTTCTCCCCAAGTAAGGCTTGCTTTGGTTCTTGGGGTCTTCCAGTTTACCTAGGGCTATTCTAGTCTCTCAGTGACAAAGATGCCAGGCCAGATTACTACCACCAACTCAACACACAAGTTTGCAGTGTCCCTCTATGAAGATTTATTCCTTGGCCTTCCTCCTTCTCCTCTCAGGTAGGGGGCAGGAAGACACCTTTAGTAATTTCAGGGTAACCAAATGCAGGGTGTGTCTCATAGGGTCCTCTTTTGAGCTCTTCCCTGCCATTGGCCTGCCTCCTACCCTCATCATACCCTGACATAAAATGTCACTCTTCATTTTTCTTAAGAAAGCTAATCATGTTTACACTCTATAAGTTTAGTACCTTAACAAATGCTTTGGGACACTACTTGGAGACCACCCACCAATGCCAGGCTCTAGCTATTCTGCCTAGATGTCACACTTCTCAGGGCCTTCCCCTTCAAAACTCACCCTTCTGTCATGCGACTCTCTATGGTCATGCAGCCTCTGAGTATGCAGTCCAGTACATCTGCCCAGTGTTTGCTAAGACCTTCCCCCATACACAGAGCCCCTCACCACCTTAACCACCTCTCCCAGGGCAGAAATCATAGAAACTACTCAGATTTGGTGTCCAAACACCCTCTTCACATTTGAGAAATACCATCTTGTCCATGTCTACTGCTTTTACACTGTGTGTTATTGGGCTGTCATCTCTTCAGAAAAAAGAAATGGCATACACTTCAATGAAAGAATTTCAGGAACACACGACTTCACCACATTCACTCAGTCACAGAATTCTTTTCTAGTAAGCCCTGTGCTGAGTTAAGTCCTGTGAAAAGTGGTTAGGGGACAAGTAGATGGGCACCAGGTTCTGCCCATCTACTTGTCCAGACAGTTAGAAGTCAGGAAGGAGTTAATTAAGAAGTTCAGAGTTCCTATAAAATAAGCTTTTTCAAATATAAATAAATAAATAAAACAAAAGCTTTTATAAGATGCATGTGTTAGTTACTTTAATTTGTAAATGTCAAAGAACTTGTCCTAAAGCTTGGGGCTGGGTGTCTTTACTATAAAAGACATTCCCTTCCAATTCTTGTTTTCCTGGTAGACCAAACAAGAACTAAATATGTTCTGCCATAGAAACTTTTAGTAGCTTCCAGCTACCTGCAAATTAGAACTGGAGTGCCTAGCATGGCCAGACCTTTGTGACCAATCTGACATCATTTTTCCTACCCGTATCTATAGCATACCCTCTGACACTCTGAGTGGTGTCAACTCCATCCAACTCTGCCTCTTCCCTTAAGCACAGAAGTGGTCCCACGACGCTGTTCAGTTTATCTTGACCACGAGGTGGTCTTATTAGTCTCCACTCTCCAAATGCTACTTACTAGTTCAAGTCAAGAAACTGTGTCTAATCCACAAATATATTGTTGGGTTCCTAGGTGGGACTTTCCATTCTATGGAATGAATATGGTTCATTCCATATTCATTCAAATCCAGGATCAGCATGTGCTTTCTATAGAGCCTTGGGCAAGTTAGGTATGCTCTTGGTCCTCAATTTCCTCATCTACATGTATAATGTGAGGTCAGTAATAAAACATATCTCAAGCATGACATGAATCAGTATGTATTGCTCAGGCCAGGGCTTGGCACATATAAACACCATTCAAAGGTTAACATCACAATCATCGCTGTCACTGGTTAATGTCATTGGTTGATCCCACTCTTGCAGAATTAATCCTCTCAGCCCTTAGATAGTTATGATTTCTCTTCTTGTTCTTCCTTTATTACCTCATGAGGTCTGCATTAGCTTTCTATGCTGCTATAAAAAATTATCACAAATTTAATGGATTAAACTTCACAAATTTATTAGTCTATAGTTCTTTAGGTCAGAAGTCCAAATGAGTCTCACTGGGCTAAAATAAAGATATTGGCAGAGCTGTGTTCCTTTCTAGAAGCTCTAGGGGAGAATCTATTATTTTGTTTTTTCTGGGTTCTAGAGGCCACCTGCACTTCTTGGCCTGTGGACTCCATCTTTCATTTTCAAAGGATGTCGTGTCACCTCTGTCTAGCACTTCTTCTATAGTATACCTCCCTCTCTGACTGCAGCCAGGAAAGAGTTTCCAGTTTTAAGGAGATATTGAATTAGACTGTGCCCATCCAGATCAGCTAATGTAGGAAAATCTTCCTCATCTCAAAATCCTTAACTTAATCACATCTACAGAGTCACATGTTATCCGAGTAAGGTAACATATTAATAGGTTCTGGAGATTCTACTGTGGACATCTTTGGGGGCCATTATTCTGCCTACTACAGGTCCTTGAAGATCTTATGTTCCCTCCTAATTATTCCTCATGGGGGCTAACATAAAAAATTCTTTTAAGAAATCTTGTTGAGCTGAATCCAATACTCTGAGTGTCAGGGAAGAAAAACTCAAGGAAGGTTTTGAAGAGTTGAGTGTTAATTTTCATAATGTATTTTCTTACTATTATTTGCGTCAAATATTGCAATGATTTATTATGCATTTTTGAGTTTAATACTTCAGACAGGAAACATTTTTTTGAGCCCAGACATTAATTATGTTAAATCTTTAACAACAATAGCAATAAAATTAATGTATTGCAGGAGTGCCAAAGGCCAGGGTGTTTTACATTACCCTACAGAGCCTCTGAGAAAGATCAAGGCACAGAGTGCTATTGCTGTTCAATCTTCACAGAGTGAGGAAAAGAGGCACAGAGAAGTTAAGTAACTTTCCCTATGTCACAGTGTAATCCAGAGGTAAAGGCGAAAATAATAAAATTTTTGTATCTTAATGGTTAAGCTAGTCTTTTCTTATAGCTGTGACTCTAAGATTCTTTCTTTGTCAGGATACTCTGACTTGTCTCATCATCAACCACTCAGTTATGCCAAATTTGTCTTCATGTTCTCTTTGACATATTATCCTAATATGATCATGAAGCAAATGGCATGGGCAAATGAAAAGAGCAATTATAGTGCCAGAGAGTGGCGGGGAACATTGATAGTGGTACAGGCCTTCAACTGTGCTATGCTGTGGGGTGCCCACGAGGAATTAATGGGTAGTTAATGAACATCTGTATTATTATGGGTTCCTTCACTCTCCTTGTGGAGTGTTTATCGTGTGGCAGTGAAAACAGTGCTCCAAATAAACATGTACATGGTGGGAAGAGTGCTAACAAAGAAGAAACACAGGCTGCTCTGGGAGGAAGCAACTGATGAAGCTGGAAGCCTTTCAGATAACGCCTTGAGAACCAGGCCAAAGGATTGTGATTAAGAACTCGATGCAGTAATAAAACACAAAATAATGAGTCCCTGAACTAGAGTTGAACCTCTGGGGCCACAAAGGTAAAGATCAACTAGGTCATGACATTTCATAGTAACCTTTCTCAACCCTTGGTTCTAATTCTCTGGCATACCAGTGATTATTTAGAAACATGGAAGAATTACCAACTTGGTTCCACCTCTGCAGATTTATTTGGCAAACGAGGGTATACCAAGTTGGCACCATAGACAATCTCTTTATGACTCAATACAAGAGATTATATTTAAATACATTTTGGATTGTTACTTTTAAAATAATCTGTTATAAATTCAGTTTAATTGGTTTCGTCCCAAGGGCTTTAACGAGCACCCCATGTGTGGCCTGCTCCAGGCTGAATGTCATGGGAGAAGCTGCTAAGTGCTAATAGGCCTACATTTGAAGCACACAAAAGGATAATGTGATTAAAAATATATAATCAGGTGTTGAACTATGTGGAACAGGCTACCCATGCTCTGTTGGTTGAGGAGGAGAGTTATGACAAGAGAGGGTACAGACTGACTACTACACCTCAATTTTTCTCTAAGTTAAATGCCTATGTGACATTTTCTGCTCTTGAAATATGTTCCATTTGGAGCCAAACATTTTCCTTTCCTTGCAACTTTCTTTGAAACTGAGAGAAATGTTGGATTCCCTTAGTTTCTCCCTCTAGTAGGAAGAGTGGGCTAACAGTGGAGTCTGCAGATTGGAGTGATGGTGAGTTCCTGGCACTGAGGAAGCTCATGCCAAACCTAGGTGACCATCTCCTGTAGTGCTGAAGAAGAGATTCCTGTGTTGTTTGGGAGATTTCACAAGTTGTCCTCTTAAGGTCAGCACTCTCCTAATACATTCACAGGACTAACAAAGACTATGAAATGCTCTTGTTTAGGGTGAAATACCTACCATAAAATAAGCCCTGGATGTACAGATTATATAATTCTTTGCTCTGATGAACATATTCTTTTTTTTTCTTCACATGGGTGAAATTGTAGCCTAAAAGTACTGAGGGCCCAGAAGCACTGGAAGAAACCCAACCAAAAGCTCCCTTATTTCATGGCCTTCCTTGAATCCCTCTGTGCGTCATGAAAATGTTGATGAAAAAAGGACAATCTCTGTGGCTCTGAAGACAAAGAAAGTTAAGCTGTGATTGGGCCGTGTATTTGGCATCACTCACTAAGCTCCCAGCTTCCTTGGGCACATGCTGAGTTAATTTTTGGAAGTCCCTCTCTGCCTTCTTAGAGCCTCTCAAGGTTGTCTCTGTGTTTCTGGGTTTATTCCACCTCACCAACTGCCCACACCTAAAAGCCTTAGCTAGTGCTCACAGTGCCTTCATGTAGAAAACTAAAAAGCCTCTGCTTTGGGAGGTAGCCAGGGATAACTTTAGAGCTGCCTATCAGAAAAGTGAGAAGTTGGATCATTAGAAGAATGCACAATTCATATTAGATAAAGGAAAGCTATCAGGACTGTTCATAGTCTAGACTGTTATCACCTCCTGGGCATTATCAGAGGTAATTTCTTCACATTATACGTTTGGCCAGAGTCAATTATTCTCCCTGTTGGAAAAATTAAGAAAAATCAAATGCTGATTACTAAATTCCTTCATCATTCCTACACTGTCATATCACTCAAGAAACTCAGTGGAATTGTAGATACAATCCTGGACTGAGAATCTGGAGCCTTGGCCACCAAAGATTGTTGATTGCCTTAAGATATCTCCAAAGAGTTCATGTTGAAATTGCTAGAGAATCTGTAAGGTACGAACACATTTTGGAAAAATTGCTATTTATGTCTAACTGGATGTAGAATGTTCAAATGCTCTATGTGAGCAGATTTACTTATTGGGTATCTGATAAGTCTTTGCTTGTACAAAGTATTCTATGACTAAAACAATTTAAAAACTACTACTTTTAATAAATTAGAAATAAAGAAATAAATGATTTCACATTTAGACAACTTAATCTAAAAATAGTTAAGAAACTTCTAAAGAATCATTCAAAATTTTTGCGGTGAAGTTATTTGAAGTGGGAAATGGATAAACTTGGTGTAAATTAGTAATACTGTCCTTGTAATTATTTTCATTTTAGTCATTCAAATCTTTTGGCTTCCCCTCTGAGTTTGCACCACCAATCAACTATGCTCTGTCCCCACCTTCCCTTTGGAAACTGATTTTTATTTTCTACTGCCTATTGGGAAACCATGACTGACTAGAAGGTACTCTGGAGTTTCTGGAACCAAACGTTATTTCTAATGAGATGAATTATTAACATATGTGTAGTTTTTTTTTTTAATTTATATTATTTAGCTTTTTTTTCTCCTTTCAAAACACATGCTGCTTTATCCAATGCCTTTTATATTTTTCATAACATCCCAGCAAGATAGGTGAAGCAGGTAGATATAACAAACTATCTGTACAAAGAGAACTTAAGATTTTTTAACAAGAGAATTTGTTTCATTTTATGGGTGGCCACAGACTGTCACTTTGGAACCTTTCAAATTTGCCTCTTTCTTCAGCAAACAGGTGGCCTCTTCTAATTAGGCAAAAGCAAGATATAAAGGGGATAAGCCTTTCAACATTTTACAGTGTGCAGAGTTGGAAAAGAGATGAATACATTTGCAAAGATGTCAAGGGGTCCCCTGGCAGGCAAGGGACACTCAGATTCAAAACGTCCATTCCTTTTTTGTTTTTAAAGTGGTTTATTTTTATTATTTTAATTGACACATCATTGTACTCATTTATAGGGCACAATGGATAGTTCAATAAATGTATACCATAATGATCAAATCAGGGTAATTATATCCATTACCTCAACATTTATCATTTCTTAGTGGTGGGAACATTAAAAATCCTCTCTTCTAATTATTTGAAAATATATACGTAATTGTTGACTATAGTTATTCTCCAGTGCCGTAGAATACTAGAGTTTATTTCCCCTAGCTAGCTGAAATTTTGTATTCTTTAATGAGCTTCTCCTTTTTCTCCTCTTTCCACCACCTTTCTCAGCCCCTAGTAACCATTATTCTACTCTGTGCTTCTATGACATCAACTTTGCAGCTTTCACATACGAGTGTGAACATGCATTATTTATCTTTTCAAGTCTGGCTTATTTCACTTAACTTAATGTCCTCCCAGCTTATTCATGTTCCCTGCAAAAGGCATGATTTCACTCTTGTTTATGACTGAATAGTATTCCAGTATGTGTATGTACCCTAATTTCTTAATCCATTCATTCATCTATGGACACTTAGACTGGTTCCACATCTTGGCTATTGTGAAGAGCCCAGCTGTAAACATGGGAGTGCAGATATGTCTTCAACATATTGATTTCCTTTGGATAAATACAAAGCTGTGGGATTACTGAATCAAATTATAGTTGTACTGTTAGTTTTTTGAAGAACCTCTTCATTGAAACATTTCCTTTCAGATCTTCTTTGATAGTTTGACCTAGGTCAACTGACATCTGTTGGTGAGAGAGAACTTTAAACATCTGGAACGATTGGTCTAGTCTCAACCTGAGGGCCTGGAAGTCTTTGGGGAGAGCCCAGAAATTGCACTGCTGAGCATATGAGTACAAACACTGACAGCTGTAAGTGGTATGTCACAAGTAAGGAGACCCACTACAACAATGACAGATCTGCAGCAGAAAATACATCAGCTCAGTCATAAAAAGAACATAGGTGACAGCATGGTGTACGACTGTTTCCATCTGTTGACAAAGGCAGCTCAACTGGGGATCTGCTAATGGACACATTAGGGCCCCAAAGTTCTCTCTCTTCTGACATTTTCAATGAAGATTTGCCCCACTGGCAAAAGTTCTTGAATAATTAAAGAAGCAGCACCACGAGGAAGACACTAGACCCCTTGTGAATATGAACAGATAGGATGCCTGGGACAGTGTCTGTGGTTACCTAGAGATGAGAAGAGGTATAGGTTTTAGGTAAAGAGATTGAGGGCTTTGCCCAAGGTCACACAGCAGACATGCAGAACCTAGCACCTTGCCAATTCTTCAGCCAGCACAGCATACTCGACTCAGTCCTGATGTCTCTGCCTTAACCACCCTCCCATTTCTCATGCCTATGAGTGGAAATGTGACCTTGGAGTGGTGGTAAGCCATAAATTCTCCTGAGCCTTTCTCCTGCTGCTTGTTGATTGTTTCCCATCTAATTTTTCATATTATTAGGGACACCTCTCAGAAACCAGTAGATGCATCATCTGAAGGTACCTAGGCAGAGCCCTGGAATGCTGAGAGCTCCAGTCGGGCTTGTGGGCATCTGGAGGTAAAAGACAAAACTTTCCCCAGACCCTTCCTTCAGAGGCCGACAGGAAGGCCAGGGGCACCTTAAGGTTTCAGTGGAGTCTGCAGGGCCCCCGGGGAGTGCATTGTCCTGGCTCCTACAGACTTCCATTGTGGTGAGTAACGTGGGTGATAATGGCAGTTTAGTTCTTTTCCCTTGAAGATAGCTTTTAAATTTGCTCTGTTGGCCTCTTGATGAAATAGCTTCATGAATATTAATGACATCTTTTATTTACTGAGCAGCACCATTAAGCACTTTGAAATACCAGATTCCACCCTTTTCTCCAGGGAAACAAGCCAGTAACTCTAGACTTATAGAATGAATGGGAAACTGAGGAAACAAAAAAAGCTCAGCAATTTCCTGAAAGCAACACAGGAAGTCCTTGAACTCCATATGCTGTCTGCCTAGCAGACAGTTATGGTCCTGATCAGGCGGTATTATATCAGGCTTCCTACACATCCATTCATTCTTAACAGTGCTCTTTACTGAGCACTTGCCATGTGCACAGTCCTGGACAGGGGACCGAGTGGGGATGAAGGTGAATACAGAACCACTGAGGCATAAAGCACATGGGAGGCCACCCTTGGCTTAAGGAACACTCAAGCCTCTGCTAAACTGAGAGACCCTTGGAGTGGATGTTGTCGAAGACTTTGAGGGATTACTACTGTTAACATTCAGGTTTCTGTCCCAGTAACTCCACTTCTAGGAGGGCAGCCACGAATGAAAAGGAGTTGGGTACAGATAACTGGGAAAAGATGGCCAGGATGAAGCATTCAGTGGGGACAAAAGTCTACAGACCAGTCATTTCATTTTGATAAACGTGTACGTGCATGTTTGTGGGCGTGCATGCATACATGATGTATGTAGACAAACAGGTGGGTGCAGATGGGTAAGATAAATGATAAGAGGTAAATGAGGAGAGATAGCTGGAGGAATGTGGGGAATTTCAGGAGGAATGTACATGTGACAAAGGGCAATGTTGGGGGAGAAATAGACACAGTCCTGTTTTTGACTTCATATAATACTTTAACAGTCAGATTAGCAGTAATTTGCATTTTAGTGTTTTAAAAATAAAATGTTCAGAAGTAAATACTGAAGGGCATTGTTCCCAACCTCAAGAACCTTATAACCCAAGAGAGAAGACAAAGAAACATTAGCCACATTAGCAGAACAAGATAAATACACTATTACTACATAAGGGGTGTTGTCTATAAAAAGTACATATAAGGGGGAGGAGCCAAGATGGCGGTCTGTAGCCAGCTTTCTGCAGACGCTCCTGTCCAGAAGGAGAGTTAAAGGACAGAAATTTGGCGAGAAAGCCAACGGTTTGGAGCTGAGCCAAGAGACAAGGTCGAGGAACACACATC
>CAUYON010092793.1:0-34222 GCA_963573935.1 Arctocebus calabarensis
TGCCGTGGCGTCACACTGCTCACAGCAACCTCCAGCTCTTGGGCTTAAGCGATTCTCTTGCCTCAGCCTCCCGAGTAGCTGGGACTACAGGCGCCTGCCACAGCGCCCGGCTATTTTTTTTTTTTTATTTTGCAGTTCGGCCGAGGCCGGGCTTGAACCCGCCACCTTCGGTATATGGGGCCTGCGCCCTGCTCGCTGAGCCACAGGAGCCGCCTGGTCTGCCATTTTTAATAGGATAACTTTCTGTTTTCTGATCTGTATTCCTTCTTAGTTCTTCATGACCTTCATTCATCTATTTTTATTTTCTCATCTTTTCATAGTTTCTCTACCAATGGCTCCTTCCTCACATCCTACAGACATATTCAGAGTAACTTCCTGTTGCTGCTTTTTGATCCATCTCACAGTCTGACTCTTCCCGTCAGAGTTGCTATTGCTCTTTGAAAGGTCACCGATTCTCCAGCTTAATGACCGATCTCAGTCTTCCTCTTCCGCCTTACACCTGTCATTGTGGATTGTTGACCTTTGTCTTTCCTGTCCCAGCTGCTCTTCTCGCCTGGCTGTGCCTCACTTCCACAAGCTTGCTTCATCTGAGAGCTGTTTTGTCTGTTCTCCCCGACATGTATGCATGCCGAGGACCTGCCTTGAGCTCTCACCTCTCTTCTGTTTATTTATTTATTATTTATTTTTTGTTATTTTTGTTTTTGAGACAGCGTCTCTATCGCAGTGGGTAGAATGCCATGGCATCATCACAGCTCACAGCACCTCAAAATTCTTGGGTTTAAGACAGCCTCTTGCCTTAGCCTCCCAAGTAGCTGGGGCAACAGGTGCCTACTATGACACCTGACTAGTTTTTCTATTTGTAGTAAAGACGAGTCTTGCTGTGTTGCTCAGGCTGGTCTCAAATGCCTGAGCTCAAGTGATCCACCCGCTGCCTCAGCCTCCCACAGTGCTAGCTTCTTAACTGCAACTTGTTCTCACTTCAGAATCTCATTAGTTATGTAGTCTGGTTGCTTTCGTCTTTACCCTTTCTTTCCTGCTTTGCTGCTTTTGCTTGCAATGTTATCACCTTTGTTTGCCTTATTTCAAAACCTTACTGTTCTTTCCACCTCTCCTTTCTCCTCTCTCCTGTTTATCTGCTATACCAGCAACTCCCAAATGCAAATATAGTGATATCAAAATGAAGTGGCATTTTTAAAAGTTGCATATTTCTGGACACCTCCATCCAGTGATTGTGATTAATTATGCAAAAAAGCAAATTTAGGACAATGTTTACTAAATGAATCATTTATATAATTTTAACACAAAAGGCAATGCTGTATATCATCTTGTAGTAATGGAGAGCTTTAGAAAAGCAATGCTATGTTGTTTATATATGGATGTATACACCGATCTAGCTATCCTTCTCTTTCCCTCTCTGTTAAAATATAGACTAGAGGTATAGTCACCAAATGAAAGTGTTTATATCTAGGGAACAGAAGAGAGGAACTCAGGTAAAGGTAAACTTTATTTCTCTTAAAATCCTAAAGCAAAGATGGCAGAACATCAACATGCTTTTATTACAAATGGAGAACTATACTGTCGTTCACTCTTTTCTGTGTTTATTAAGATGATTCTGATGTTCATCCTAGTTTGGGTTTTGCTGTGCCTTATGGGCGATCATCTGAAAATGCAGATGTGGTCACATCTCCCCTCTGTCCTAAAGCCTTCCGTGGCTCCCATCCCCTGTAGGGGGGATGGGAGTTCAAGTTCCTTATCACTACAGTCCAGATGCTGGCCTAACTTTCTAGCCTTACCATTGCTCACCATTCTGTGTCTTTTTTGATGCTATTTTTTGGTATTTACTTATACCACTTTAATTATAACACTTTTTCCTGACTGTCCCACATTTGGTCATCAAAATATTGTTTATCCTTCAAGATCTATCTTAAGCTCTACCTCCTCTATAAGACTTCACTGTTTTCATAAGTTTTCTTTTCCATGATTCCCATAGAATTTCATTTATATTTCTTTTGTGGTACAAAAAAACATTGTGATATGGGTAATTGTTATGTATGATTCTCTTATCCTCCTTCATATTTATGCTTCTTTTATCCCTATATGTAAGCTATTTGAAGACAAGGACTGTATTATTCACTAACTCTCCGTATCTTTTACTTTTTAGATGTTTATGAGCACATGTCACACGCAAAGCTCTGTGCTAGGTCATGGGGTATGTACATGAGGAAGGCAGGGTTCCATTCACATCCTGTCATGAGGCTTATATTGAGTAGTCTAAAGGACAGTCCTTTAAGGGAGGAGACAGCATGAATCCCTTATCCATCTGACATGCTGTTAAATTTTAAAAGAAGGAGGAATCCAATGTGGTCAGCAAAGCTGGACAAGGACTTTTGGTGTGAGCTGTCATTTGAGTGGGCCTTTCTCTGTAAGACATTAACAAGGAGACAGGGGTCAAGATATGGGGCTTCTTAAATTATCAAATATATCCCCAGGCCGAAGGTCTTCAAAGACTTAGAAGGTTTTGAGGATCTAGGTAAGATACTCATTAATCTACTCTGACCAGAATCTGGACCAAATGGAGGTGGGGCAGTGGAAAATAAATGTGGGAGAGATGTTTTGGACCTGTTCCAGTGGACCTGGATGCTTGGCTGCAAAGCAATTGGGTTTTATTGGGTTCAATGCCATTGAAAGTTTGTGGACAGTGTCTTGGCATGATCAGCCTGTGATATGGTCAGTAAAGGAAGCTGGGAGAGCAGTGAAGAAGTTATGACGTCATCTAGGACAGCGATCCTAGCTGGAGCCAGAATGAGGTGGCAACAGGCACGGCAAAGAGATGTCGGGCATGAGCATTTTGTGGAGCACAGTTGGGAGTATGGTGATTCTGGTAATATGAAGAAGAGGATTGGGAAGAGGATAGAATTTAGTGCAAAGATGATGTGTTTTCTGGTTTTGTATATTGTCATGGATTAAATAGTATTCACCCCCCAAATATATTCAAGCTCCCATCCTTGGTACCTTTGTAGTTGTAATTAAGTTAAGGATCATGAAATGAGCTCATCCTGGATTTAAGATGACCGCTAGATCCAAAGATTGGTATCCTTAGACGAGGAAGGAGAGAAAGGTATGACAAAGAGAAACAGGAGGCAGGGTCTGTGAAGGCAAAGCTGATAGTGGAGTTATATGGCTACAAGCCAAGGAAAGTCAAGAATTATTAGCACCCCCTGAAACTAGAAGGAAGGGAGCCTGGAACAGATGCTCCCCAGAGCCTCCAGCATGAGCCGCTCTTTCCAACATCTTCATTATGAACTTCTGGCTTTCAGAACTCCGAGAGAATAAGTTTCTAATGTTTTAAGCCACCAAATGATTGGTAGTTTGTTACAGTAGCTGTATACCAACCAGTCCCAGTCTTAACTTTGTTATTCTATAAGAAAAAAATAGAAATTTATTCTGAAGATCCTGTTGCTTATGTTCATTTGGTGATGAGGGCAGGGTGGGCAGAAAGGAGGAGTGGTGTTGTTGAAAAATGAAGCAGGTAGAGTAGATTTGCCTTCCTACAGGAAAAACTATTTCAAAAGGAAGAATCAACCAGTACTAGAGCATTTACTGAGGTTCTATTTTATGTCCAACTCTATGCTAGGTCCTGAAAGAGATACAAGATAATAAGATTCCATATGGATTCTTTAGATGCTCACAATCTAATAATTTGAACAAAACCATTTAGCAAAGCTAATACACAATCAAATGGTAAGGAATATGAGGAGTATTGAACAAAATGAGGAAGCTTAGTTGATTATTTTAAATAAATTGGATCCTCAAATTTTTGAAATATTTATCATTGACTTTGAGGTTCTGTGACAAAGTCACTCAAGATTAAGAGTGTGTTCTTTGATCCCTTAAAGTCAAATTATCCTTTGGCTTGAGGCATGATGCATGCTGATTTACCAGTAGAGCCTTGGAATATGTCAGCTGATAAACCATCCTTTCTTTTCTTGATCTGCAGCCGCAGAATCAGTGGTGGGTGGGTTGGGGGTGGAGAAGGGGCTGTGCAAATCACCTGCGGTAAAGGTGGGAACTGAATGAGTTCCAGCCCTGTCTTATCTGAATGGTTTGACAGGTTCCCTGATCATCTGGCTAATTGCATCAGTCTCCTTTTTCTTCCACTGTTGGGACTCAGCAGGTGTGAGTGTCAGCAGTCCCCTGGGGCAGGAACGTGCCCCTGGAGAACTCTTAGTGTCACTGTAGCCTGGAGAGGACTTTGGGGCCTCAAGGCTGACCCTGGGAGTGCCTGAGGGCATTGCTGATAATGAAGGGAATTTCATATTCATCCGTGTATTCTTCTGGGCAAAGCTGTGCCAAGCTTGTATGGGCTTCGTCAGGAGCAAGTGAGCAAGATCAGGAGTGCTATAGGTTAGACATTGTCTATAGAGAGTGTGGAAGTTAAACTATGGTGTTTGTGGCTCCTGGCACTAACAAAGGACATGAGTCAGCTCTCTTGTATGTGCCTTTTAGTGATGGAAAAGGTAATTACTTGTCAGTCAAGTACTGAGGCAACTGGGAATCCTTCGTCCCCTTACTCCTCCTTTTCTTTTTAAGAAGAGAGGAATCTATGGTTGGGTAAGGCATCTGAGTCAGGCCTTGATAATAAGGCAAGAGAAATGAGGATGCAAGTTCTGGGAATAGCATCCCAAAATGCTGTTTGCAGGGTAACCTCTATGCAGCATAGATAATTTGGGAAGGCAGAGAAAGGTGTCATAATTTGGAGATCAGAGGCCTTAGGGCAGACAGCGCTCCTCTGTTTTAGAATAGGGGTCTTTAGGGTGTTTGTGACATGTACATATTTGTGATGCTCTTTGGATTTAGAGGTAAGGAGTGAATGGCAGGAGGTACTTGAAAGGAGTAGGAGATAAGATTCCATCGTATTCTCACTGCATGTGCCTTCATGAAGTCAAGATGTCAGAAGGCTGGTGGCCTCTGAGCCCTTTCTCCTGTCTACAGATGGCTATTTGCTCCCTGTGTTATCGCACATCTTCTGTCTGTACATGTCTGTGTCCTAATTCCCCCTTGTAAGGTCACTAGTCATATTGGATTAGGGCCCACCCATATGACCTAATTTTAACTTATTGCCTCCTTAAGAACCCTATCTTCAAAGAAAGCCACATTCCAATGTACTGGGGATTAGGATGTCAACATATGACTTTTGCTGATGAGGACACAATTCAGCTCACAACAGAAGGGAATTGGCCATCTACCAAGTTCAAGTTTATAACTGATAAACCCTGATTTCCTCATTGGGGTTCTTATCTTTGAGAATGGCTTCAGACCAATGGGACATATTTTGAGTAGGAAGGGGGTTGACATGAGAAAGGTATGAACGAACTTATTTACAACTCGGAGGGTTAAAAAAATTGCCACAGTTAAAATTCTAGTTCACAAGATGTCCGTCTCATCCACTTCCAAAATGTGTATTAGTGATGCCCTGAGTTGGGGAGTTGAGTTGTGGCTTGGGACAGAGAACTGAATGCTTGCTCTTTCTGGGGGTTTCTGATCATGGTACCTTGGGATCCTTTGTATCAGCATCCTAGTTTTAGTGTGTCAGGGACCACCTTCTATAACCTGTGGGAGGTCTCCTATTTTTGAGGTAATAGATTACTTACCTATAGAGCAAAAGTAACAGTCTTAATAATATATCTTTTATCTTCATCTAAAAAAACCTCTTGTTCTAGATAAAAACATCACTGGAGGAACTTAAGACTTAAGTCTCTATAATTTTCAAAAACAGCTTTAGTTGTTTAAGTAACATCTTCCGAGCTAACTGAACACAGAGTCGTAAATGAACTTCAGCTCAGCTGAGTGCTACCGGTCTGGGGTGACAGCAGATCCTCCCAGCTAAGAAGTCTGTGCTGAACAAAGCAGCCTGAATCCTTCATGGCTATTGATTTTGCTTGCAGTTTGCTTGCTGATGTGCAAAAATGGTTGTTTTTTCTCAGCTTCCTGTGACTCTCTATTGATGCCATACTGGGCGACTTTTGTGAACTCAGGTGTGTGGTGACATCCCCTCCCTTCATGCCATCTGCTCTTCTATTCACTTTGAAGGTAAAAAGGGTAGAGTACAGCCTCTCTCTTTTGGTATCAACTACTTAAATTTTCTTGCCAGGGAGCTGTGTTTTTCTGAGGACCCATGTGTCCACACAGAAGGCTGCTTACCTTATTTATATGCCCTAGAAATAAAAAGCTTTTGGATGACAAGCAGCTTAGAGATTTTTGTCAGAGTATTTTGTCTGCAGGGATAGAAACCAGTGCTTCGTGGTATTGCAGTGTCTGATTCTTAACATCAGCTGTTTTGACAGACGCCTATTATCACTGGGTCGGGGGTCAAGAATGACACATTCTAAGCTTTAGGCACCATAATATTAAGAGTTGCACATATTAGGTTACACCATTCTAATCTCACTTCAACTTTAAGTATGAAGAACATTAATTAAGATGGGGGGAAATTTACTATATCCTTAGGGAAGATAAACTGTTTAACAGACTTCTGTATTCCTGCTACTACTACTGATTGTGAAACAATGTTTGTATTATATAGTTTCTTCCTTGTGGAGTAGTTCTTTTGCTTCGTATGTACTGTTCTTAGAGTATAGGCAATATTTTACAATTCAAAACTTTTTACATTGTAAGTACTCAATACTTACTCGGTGAATTGTATAAAGATTGACTACACAATGAACAAAAAGTAGTACGTATTTCCAATGGAAAATTATTCAGTTTTAAAAAGGAATGAAATTCTGATATATTCTACAACATAGATGGATCTTGAAAATATCATATTCAATAAAAGCCAGATGCAAAAAAAGGGTAAATACTGTATTACTCCACTTGTATGAGGTGCCTAGAATAGGCAAACTCAAGGAAACAGAAAATAGAATAAAGGTTACCAGAGGCTGAGCAGTGGGGGAGTTATTGTTTAAAGGGTATAGAGTTTCTGTTGGAGTGATGAAAATTCTGGAAATGGGTAATGATGATGGTTACACAACATTGTGAATATACTCAATTGTACATGAATTGCACACTTTAAAATGGTAAATTTTTTATTGTGTATATTTTAAAATAATAAAAAAAGTTTTAAAAATTGATTTCAGTATAGGTAGGATATATGAAACTAATACATATGCAAAAGTATAAAAATTAAACTTTTTAAATTCCTTATACATTTATTACCTGAACTTAGGAAACTGCCTGAGGATAGTTTTCTTATTGAGAGAAATAGTAATATTTATTGGAACTATCTCAAGGAATATGGAGTTCATTAATTCTCCTAGAAGTTCTAATTTTTATCCTGGGATCAGGCCAGAAGATTAGATTGTTAAGTGATTGGGTTTTTTCTTTTTCTTTCTTTTTTCTTTTTTCAGCCTTGTCAAATCACTTCAGTGACGTGGCTTTGGCATCATGTTTAATGCTGAAGGATGCTATAAGAAGAATTATAAGAGACTCCTTACTATTTATTGTTAACTAACGACTCCCCTTGTCTTTACCCATAAATGCGAAGGGTAAAGGATCACGTAAGAATTTACCCAAGGAAGGGAAGGTTAATACCTTGGGAAATTCTTTCAATGACAAGAAGGAGTTAAAACTCTGGGGTGGTATGTGTACTGTATTTTATATTATGTTCAATGTGATTATATCGTGTTTATTTCCTTCTTTGCTTTGGCCATTAGGAGGCTCAGAGGCTAATTTATGGTTTAGTACCTTACAGCATACATTTCTGTGGAATAACTTTTCCTCTAACTTCCTTATGTGTGTTCTTCAAACCTCTTTTTATGTTGTCTTCTTTACATAATATATATGCTTTGTAAGTTAATGCATAACACTTTTTGAATTAGTTGGTGTGATGGTTAAGGTTCTTCAGAGAACCCTGACCAAGAGGATGTATGTCTGTATATGTATGTGTGTGTGAATATAATATATATGTACATGTGTGTATGTGTGTGGATACAGGGTGTCCATAAAGTTTGTGCAATTTTAAATTTATTGACACCCTTTATATATATATAGGGTGGGGAGAGGGAGAAAGAAAGATTTATTTTATGGAATTGTCTCCTAAGATTGCAAGGCCTGGCAAATGGGAAGTTTAGAGGGCAGGTAGGCAGGCTGGAGACTTTGGGAAATACTGTTCTTGCAATCTTGAGTTCAAAGGTAGACTGGAGAAAGAATTCCTTTTGGGGGGAACCTCAGTCTTTTCACTTAAAGCTTCACTAATTGAGGGAGATCTACACACAATTGAAAGGTAATCTGCTTCACTCAGAGTCTACTAATTTGAAATGTTAATTACATCTAAAAACACCTTCACGGCAGCATCTGGACTGAGGTTTGACCAAATGACTGAGGAACCATCACTTTCCAGCCAAGTTGACACATAAAACTAACCATCACAGATGGGGATCAATGTATAACTGATTTTGCTTAAAAGTGGGCATATCGTCTTTTATATTTGCTTATGTGAAGGCTTGTAGGGAAAGATTCCAATTCCCTCCCACCCCCTCATCTGGGTTCATTATTTCATCGGCTGGGGAGGGCTGTCTTCCAAGCCAGGTTGGTGAGATGGCACAGAGTCTGCATTGTGGATGTGTCAGTGTGTGAACGTGTGAACGCCGTGGCCTGCCAAACACCCCGATGAATGTCGGTGTTACACAGAGTTCTGCCAGCTCTTTGGGAAACAGACATTTTTTGTGGAGGGATGTGATGAGGTGTATGATTTCACCAATTATTTCTATTTCCAATCAGACAGGGCCCAGGTGTGTGTTAATAAAGCGCTAGCACACACTCTCTGTCGTTAATGGCTCACCTTGACCGAGTCCAGGGATTTCATGCGTTCGATATTGTTCAGTTGATTATATTGCTGTTCTGTTCTGAAATGTCTCCAAACTTCCGGAAACCTGCCTTTAGTTAGAAAATGTTCTGATTGTCAGTAACTCATTAACAGCAGTAGCTCTTCCCTTATCTTTTTTGACTTGGTGGGCTGGTTACTTTGAGCACAAAACTCTTCACTGTTCCAGGGAAGAGACCGACACCGCATTCTTCTTCTCAAGGTAAGAATTGCAGCTATTACGAACAACCCCTGGCTTTTCATTTGTGGTCTTGGGATTAGGTTGTTGGAGATCCCTGTGGACGCTGTCTTTTCAGGAGATTTTCTGAATACTTGGGGACACTGTCTTTTTCTTATCCCCTTGACAGGTTTCCTGTCCCGTTTGAATGCCTCACTGCTTATTGTGGTTTGGGAATTTGGAAGTCTGGTTTGGGCTTGAGTTACGTTTCTGGTGAACCCATGGGGAGAGGCTCCACGCCCAGAAAATGGTTAATGGGTCAAAGATATCTCTGCTTACCATAGAAGACACTATATTAATTAAAATAGAACCTATTCAGAGTAACCTCAATGATGGATGGAGATCTATAAGGGGTAGGGAAAAATTTTCAAAAGCATCTGTGTTAAGTGAAATACATTGTAGAATTACTTTGTACATGTGCACACTAATTGTTGGACATTACAGGACATTTAAATGTTAAACCTTTGAAAATATTTACTGATTCAAGACTGGATGAGAGTGTTCCCCCAACAAAGAGACAATAGCAGAGGTCTGGCACATTTAGAGTTGTGTGTTTTATTGATGTGTGCTTTTTACTTCATTCATTTCGCCTTTTGGTTGAAGGTGTGGTGCATAAATACATAGGCTGGCCTGGTTAGACTGTTAGAACCATCTCCAGCTTCCAAGGGGAAGAAATCAGTTTTCTGAGGTTAGGCTGCAAATACCAACGAATGCCTCCAAGGCTTCCGGGATTGATCTGAGTCTGCCCAGCAGACATCTTCCTGGCTATTGGGGGTGTCACCTCCCAGCCCAGGGGCCCTCTGCCTTGAAAACAGACCTCCCACTTGGCATCTGATGGGTGAAAGGGAGGGAGGGAACATCCAAAGGAAATTGTCTGAGATTAGGAGCTGATTGAGCCAGGGCTATGTTTATATTCCTGTTTCTTGTCTAAAGAGCAGATTGAATTATTAGCACCGTGTTTGTTATGGATAATTGGATGTTTCAGGTATAAAGCAGAATTCTGTATACTGTCTACCAAGATGCCTTACTCTTTGCTTTTTTAAATGAATGACATTGTACTATCCTAATTAGGCCCAGGAAAATAAGTAGAAATGTGTATGGTATCATCACTCTTTTCTCCAGGGCATATTGGGTGGTATGTGAGCCTTTACTTCAACTTAAGAGTCTGCTATTAATAAACCTCAAAATTATGAAGATCAGAGTCATGACTGTCCAGCAATGAGACATGTAGAGATCATTGGGTCATCTTCCAAGGCAAAGAAACTTCTCATTAGCAACAGGTTTAAAGGCAGCGTTAGGAATGTAATAATGATGATAACAATGGCAATTTTAAAAACTCTAATATTACCCATCTCTATCACCACCATCATGATAGCTGACATTTGTTGGCTCCTGCTGTCTACCAGGCAGCAGACTAACCATTTTGTCTGCAATATCTCTCTCGTTCTGCACAGAATTTCTGCGAGAAAAGTTCTATTAACAGCCACCTTCCTTTTACAGTTGAGGAAATCAAGTTTTAAAGAGATCAGGCAAATTGCCCAAGTTAGACTGCCAAGCCAAGAAAGTGGCAGAAGGGAGATGTGAGTCACTGAATGGCACAGATGGGGGTCCACAAGGGCACCTAAGGCTGTGCTCTACAGGAACTCCACACTCATACCTGCTCACATTCTCTTTTACCCTGACCATACCTACTGTTCTCATCTTATCTTTTCTGCATTGAGGTAGCAAAAAAATTAAGAAATATGCCAATAGTTGAAGAATATTCAGGCTGTGGAGAAGGACAAAAGGAGAGAAGAAATAAAAATTGCCCAATTTGAAGAGATGCCAGGTGTAGTTATTAACACTTTAGTGTAATTTGCTGTGGTTTTTCATCTTGTGTATCATTTCTTCACCTAGTTACTATATATCTAAGTTTTACATTTTAAATTTATATACTATTCCATTGTCTATACGTACCACAAATTCCTTATTCATTCATCTCTTAGTGTATAGTTAGATTCATTCCAAATCTAGTCTATTGTGACTATGCTGCAGTTAACATGGGAGTGCAAAATTCTTTCAACATACTGAATTCCCCTCCTTTGGATATATATCCAGCAGTAAAATTGGTGGATCCTATGGAAGTTGTATTTCCAGTTTTTTGAGGAACCTCTATGCTGTTCTCCATAGCGGCTGCACTAATTTACATTCCCACTAATAGTGTCCGTGAGTTCCCTTTCTCCACATCCTTGCCAGGATTCATTGTTGCCTGTCTTTTTGATAAAAGCCATTTTAATTGGGGTGAGATGATAGCACACTGTAGCTTTGATTTGCATTTCTCTGCTGAAGAATGACGTTGAGCATATTTTCATATACTTGTTGGCCATTCATATGTCTTCTTTTGAGAAATGTCTATTCAGATCCTTTGTCCATTTTAAAAATCAAATTATTTGATTTTTTTCCCTGTTAAGTTAGTAGATCACCTTATGTCAGATCTTTTGTCAGATGGGTAGTTTGAAAATATTTTCTCCTGTGGGTTGTCTCTTCACTTGGTTGATTGTTTCCTTTGCTGTGCAGAAGTCTTTTAGCTTGAGGTGATCCCATTTGTCCAATTTTGCTTTCGTTGCTCGTGCTTTGGGGGGTATTACTCAGGAAATCATTGCCTAGACCAATGTCCTGAAACATTTCTTCAATGTTTTCTTTTAGTAGTTTCATAATTTTACATCTTAGATTTAAGTCTTTGATTTAATCGTTGTGTCTGGTGATTTGATGTTGATTTGATTTTTGTGTGTGGTGAGAGATAGGGGTCTAGTTTGATTCTTCTACATATGGATTTCCAGTTTTCCCAGCATCATATGGAAGAGATTGCCCTTTCCCTGCTGTATGTTCTTGACACCTTTGTTGAAGGTAAGTTCATTATAGATGTGTAGATGGTAGCTTTGTTTATATCAAATAGGTACTTAAGCTACCAAAGCCTCTTATGACATTTTTCACAGTGATAATTCTTTAAAGTTGATTATCATTCCTCCCTTATGTTACAGGTGAGAGAATATAACCTTTTCTTTCTCAGTATTATAGAGCAAGGTAGCCTTTTTCTTAGGCCCTCGCAAAATCAAAGCTTATAATGTTGGGGTGGGAAGACTTTCACTCTACCCTCTGGGGTCAACAACTGGATCTAGGAAATAAACTGACATCAGGCAGATTAACAGGAGAAAAGATATATCAACTTATTATATGTAGTAATACCCAAAGAAACAGTGAGATTTAGGAGCTTAATACCTTCTTTATAGGGAAGCGGGGAGGAGGGATGTAGACAGTTTAGGCGGGAATAAATGATTTGGGGGAAAGATAGATGGGCCCTTAGAATAGACAGGAGATATGAGAGTCTGTGTCTGGGTGTGGTGTGTGTTCTCATCTCCGCTCCTTTGATAAGAGTTAATCTTTCCTGCTTGCTGAAACTCCTAGGGAGGGGATTGATGATTTTGGTTCCTTTTTGGAGGATCTGTCTTTGGTCAGATAAAGGGAGCTCAGAGAAAGCCTCTGCGTTTACTGTTTTTCAAGTGCCTTTTGCTGCATTTGCCTTCAGTGCAAAGTAATCATACATATGTGACGTATTTTGGGGTGGCATATCCTGAACTCCTTCATTTGCTTTCACCAGCAAGAAAAAAATCAAGGCATTTGGGTTTTCCTGTGTTCTTAGAGCCATATATGTGGCCTGTGGGGAGTCTGAGATTGGCTCTGACTGGCTCTTCTGAGTCTTGCCTAATGATGCTGCCCTTGAACTGGTTTACTCATGCCATTGAGGTGTCAGCCCACATCATTGTGCAATGTCCAGGATCTGTGACATTGACTCCATGGGAGTCAAATCTTGGCATTGCTGGTTCTGTATTCTGTCGCAGACTAGAAAAGGAACAAAATCTGCATTCCCCCCACATCCCTGTGCAAAGGCCTAACTTGGGCACCTGCCTTGGTATAAAAAGCTGGCTTCCTTTTCCCTAGATTTGCTCATTAATTGGTTTTAGCTTTTTCCAAGTTAATGTACTGACTTCAGTGCCCTCACTGATCCGGGGTGGGTGGGATGAGAGCTTTGAAGCACTATGTGGTAGTTGATAAACCTGTTGGCAAATAGACAAATGACCTGCTGTGTGTGTGCTTAAAATGCTATTGACAATAAAGCTTCTGTTGTATAAGTGCTCTGTATCAATCATCTATTGCATAACAAACTACCCTAAACTTAGTGTCTAAAAAAACAATCATTTTATTTCCTCATGATTCACTGGGTCAGCAATTTGGGCTGGGTTCAGCTGGGTAGTTCATCTGCCAGTCTCACCGGGGGTCATTCATATCATTGCACTCAGGTGATGCCTGGAAGCTGGTTGGTCTAAGGGACCTCAGCTACAAGGATGGCTTCTCTTTGCTGTGGTCTTCCCTCCAATAGGCTAGCTCAGCCTCCTTTACATGACAGAACTGTTTGACAAGAGGATAAGAGTGGATTGAGATTGACGCTATGAGATTGAAGTGTAGACTCAGAAATTACACACCCTCACTTCTGCCGCAATCTGTTGGCCAAAGAAAGTCATAGGGCCAGCCCAGATTCAAGAGGAGGTGATTAAAATGCATTCTACCTCTTAATGGGAGTAGCTGCAAAGAATCATAGACTCTTAACTTTAACATAAAAGAAATCTGAAATTATTTTAAAATTTTGTCTTTGAAAAATCCCAGAGAACAGATGGTCTTGTTAGCCCATCTGAGAGACAAAACAGCCTAGAAAACAGAGGTCTTTCATAATATACCCTCCAATATAACAAAATAAACATTAGAAACAAAGATACTAACAACATCAAACACTAATATTGTTCTTACTCTATGGCAAGTGCTGTTTGAAGTCCTTTACATAACACATTTAATCATTACAAAGTCTTATGAATAGGTGGTATTATTATTATTATTTTTCTTTTTTTTTTTTGCAGTTTGGGCTGGGGCCAGGCTCGAACCCACCACCTCCAGTATATGGGGCTGGTGCCCTACTCCTTGAGCCACAGGCACCACCTTGCATATGTATTATTTTTATCCCTATTTTCTAGGTGAGAAAACTGACACACAGAGTGTGTCAGGCTTTAGGTCTGTGCATTAACTCCAAGTGCTTCTCAAGTTAATGGGAACCAAATCTTCGTGACTCTTAGCAGGGTTCTGTCTTGGACCATGTGGTTTTTTTAGAGACACAATTGGCTAATTGGGGGTGCTTGCTAGTCCATTCTGGGTATACCCATGTCACCAAAATGGGTTTAGTTGCATTATAGAGACCCTAACTTGATGTCATAGAGATACTTATGATATCATGGAACAGAGAGTAATTAATTCTCTTGGGCCCAGCAGTATCTATTAGGTATGGGGTTTGGGGTGGAGTGTTTGAAGAATGAGAATAAAGCCCTCTGAAGGCTTTCAGATGGCCTCTTGGGTTTGGCTTCATGTAGTCAGAAATACTCAACCCCAAGGAAAAGAATGTTGCGTTTATTTAGCTTTTTGTTTAAGCACTACCACAGGGAAAGTGTGAGTTGACAGCCTTTTTTTTTTTTTTTAAATCTAGTATTTGTGGATCTAAATTCAATGCAATCTCTGAGTAGAACCAGTGGTTCATTTAAGGAAAGTGACAAATCTCCCCACCATTTTTGAGGTCCTCCTCTCAGCTGTGGGTATATAGTGCCTGTATATTAACAGTGGGCCCTCAGCCCCTTCCTCAGTCCGAGGGGCCTGGGACATGTTTCAGAGCAAGGATTAACTGGCGTTCAGGACGGGCATGTCTCACTTTGCATTTAACCCAAGAGCTGAGGAGAGACGACCTTTCTCAGTCCTAGGGGAAGTCACTCTGGCTACCTACCCTCTTCTGTTCCTCAAATCCCATCTCCTGACCAGCCTCCTTCTGACATCCTCGCCCTCTTACGTGGACTCAGGTTGGAATCAGTCCCCTGCTGCTGGGAACGTTTGCTTCAACTGCATTCAAGTGAACTTACCTGCTCTCTAATATCGACTCAAGCTGAAATGAATGTGAGTGGGAAGGTGGGCGATGTGGACACACACAGCCCCGTCCGAGAGGACAGAACATGGGCTGGGGACTAGGGAGGCCCAGGCTGCAGAGTAGCCCTCCCTCCCATCATCCCTCACCTTCCCACACCAGGAACTTCTCTGTCGCAGTTTTCTTAATTGTCATCCTAGGGAAATTTTCCTCATACCAGTGGAAACTGTTACCTCCATAATCTTTTTCTTCAACAAATCTTGAAGAGTTTATAATCCTCTCCAGCATTAAGTATTTTTGTTGTGGAGGCTTACTTCCCTCTTTTCTTATTCACACCAGCTGGGACAGTTTATCCCCTGGCACACAAGTGGAAACCTGACGGGCAGGTCTCTGCAGCAGAGGATGGGCTGGCTCTCTGTCCGAACAGGGCTGTACGCTGAGTAGCTGGACCTTGCCTTTATAACAGGATGCGCCAGAACAGACCACAGGCAGGAAGCATCTTTTGTTTCAGAGGCCCTTGGAGCTGTTCTGCCCCTGCCATAAACTTCATTGCTTCCTGTGATGTATCACACAGACCAGTGACCAGCACTTCTTTTGCACCCTTCTGTCTGGACTACCAACACCTGCAGCTTTGCTTTTTGGTAGTTTTGGTTGATCAACATGAGTTTGCCTTTGGCTTTTGCTCATCTTATCTATTTAGGAGGACTTATGGTGCCCAGGAGAAGGATATATATGTGTGTATGTTGGGGAGTATTGTAAGAGACAGCTGGGCCTTCCAGGACAGTGGGGAACAGGTACAATTTAGTGAGCTTAGAAGATTGTGGTTTGCCACCAGGGCGTGGGTAAATCCTTGTGCCTCCTTAAGGGGGAGTTTAACTTACCTTATCAGAGGATGTTTTAGACTTGGCATTTCCTTGAAATCACTGCAGTTTTGACTTAGTTTTGACTTACCCTGGGATGCCTGTGCTTAATTGTTCCCTTTTCTTACTGGTTTTTATGACCAGTATTACAGGAAGACAATACTTGAAAGTTTGTGGATGCCTCCCCCCACCTTTTTTTTCCTGCAATGAAGATGATTGCTTAACAATAAATATGGAAAGGGAGTTAAAGGAAGAAAAAAGAATTTTGCTCTAGGCTGGCTCTTGGCAAGGAAGACAAAGCTGGATAACTATCTGAGTGGTTGAAAGGAATGGACGTATCTGCACTCGTATTAGTCAGGTTCTAACCCATAGTAGGGGGCCACTTCATCAGCATTCTTATAATCCACAGAGGTGACTTCTTTAAAGGTCATTACCAATAATCCACCTAAAGTACAGCATCCCAGATTTCACCTTAAACTGTTCTTCCAATTTTATCCTCAGGAAGTTGTTCCAGAATCGAGATTAAAACCTGCTCTGTGTCTAAACATGACAGGCACATGCACAATCCACCTCTTCTTCCCAAGATCATTGTCCATATTTAAATGGGGAATATTGAGTTCTGTCTACTTATTAGTTGTGTTTCTCAGAATGGAAAGGGTCAAGGTTGTTCCTGCTGTGTGGGGATCTGTGTAACCACCAGGTGTGGTGCCACCGGATGGCCAAGGAATGGATGTGCTCAGATGATAACCTGCAGCATGGACTGTGATCATAGGGGCCTAGTTTCTCTTTGGCATTTAAGCCTCAGGTATGCTTTGATCAGGTGTGTGGTCAAGCTCTATTGAATTTACTTTGGAGCTTTAGCAATATACCCAAACAGATTGTTGCCGAAATCATGCATGGTATGAACCTATTTGGAAATAAGCCAACAGAACTCTACTGTGAGTCAGTAATGTAGACAGCCATTTGCCATCTAGTAAATCCACTTTTTCTATATGTTTTTAGTAGTACTTCATTTCTAATTAAACAATATTTTAACTCATCTCTCTCAAAAGGGTAAATTATGGTAATCCGATATGGAACTACTAGGGGATTCAAATTAGGCTGGAAACTGGAATCCCTGATGCATTCATGGATCGGTCTGTGACTGGGTATGACTCTCAAGGGGGTGAGGCTCTGAACTGTAAAATTTTAAAACTGCACTGCCATGTTAGAGGCTTTTATTTCCCTAATCAACATGCTTGTTTGGCCTTTTTCACTAAGACATTGTATTATGCAAAGAATTCCTAAGATAAACAATACAGTAACTAAGAGCAGAAAGCAGCCAGTGTTCCTCTAGGATATCTCTTCTAAAACTAAAGTTACAAATGTCTTCTCTGCCATTTCCTGCCTACCTCCAGTCAATCCCTGTTATAACCAGAGGCCAAATGGATAGTTTTGTGGATAGCTTTCCTTGAACTGTGAGCTGCAATGCAGACTTTAAATACAGGGTTTTAAAATATTAGGGAGGAAAGTGACATTGATTTATTTGTTCTGTTTTCTGCCAGCCTGAGAAACTTGTCCCATCAGGTAATGAAGAACTGCTCTTATCCTAACTAGGGACTTCAAGAGAATGATTACTCATCCCATCATTACCACTCCCTTTGAGTCATCCAAGCTGGCGTATCTTGGTTTGCACTGAGTAAGAATCTTTAGGCAATGAAAGTCTGGAGCTAAGGCTCCTGTTTAATAATATGGAATTATATAAATATGCCTCGGACATGGAGTCCTTTCTGGAAAGATATCTCATAGGACCAGGTCTTGGGCCATGTGTCTATTTGAGAAATTGTATTGGCCAGTATGTCAAATGGGCCCATCATAAGAAGTGTGGAATGGTTACATGAGTGACCAGACTCTCCAGCCTGCATGGTATCGAGCTCATGGACAAAAGATTCAGCTATTAAAATGGATGGTGACTTATGGAATAGGGGCACCTCTTCCCTGTACCTTCTTAGTAGTGCTGGATGTACCACTGAGTAGTCAGTGAGGATCTTGGTAAACCCCGTTTGGGCCCTGTTCTTGTGGCCATACTGAGAGAGCATTTGCACATGACATGAACCATCATAGACAATTACAACTGAGAGGTGGCTGGAATCATGTTCATTTTACAAACACCATCTGCCTTGTATCACATCACTGTGCTCTATGTTATTCTTAGGTCCTGCTGTATGTGATGTGATGACAAATATGAGACTAAATTAGCCTAGATTAAGTTTGGTTGTGTGAGTACTTACAGAGATCAGTATTGATTAGCATCTATGTTTAGTTCAGTTCACAGTTCAGGTTATTACAAATTCTCAATTTTTTTTTTTGTTTTCCCTTAGGATTAATATTTATACCCATTACAGATCTAGAGAAACTTAGCTTTGAGCAAAAGCTGTATTTTGATATATAGTTGAGCCATCATGGTTAGTGAGAGAACATGACATGTAGAAAATCAAAAGAATAATTCCAGGCGAAATAATGGATGGGAGTTTGTGGGTTAATAGAAAATCCTACCTTTTCTACAAATTCTTAATGAATCCTTCCTGGGTTTAGATAAAACCAACAGTCACTATTATAACAGCTATTCCCTCACCTTTCTCTGTCTTTTAGGCACTTGAAATACACTATTGAGTAACATCAGAATTAATCCAAGGCCCCTTAGACTGTAGACTGAACTCCTTGCGGCAGCAACCTTATCTTCCACATCTGGAATTCTAAGGACTAAGAAAAATAAATGTTTTATAAGGAGGTATACGTGAAATGATTAGTGGCTATGAAAATAAAACAAATGGTAATCTTGAAGCCCCAGCCTTTGACGGCATGTCCTGTAGGGTCAGAGTGAGATAGACACCTAGATCCAGGCGGCAGCAGCTGCTCTGGGCCCCGTGGGCAGGGCCTGCATGGAGAGCGATAATGTGTGCCCGGGAGCGGGTTAACTTCACTATTGCCGTGATTCCTGTGTTGAAATAGGAAGGCTCAGCCCAGACAAATGGTAAGGAAACAAAACCAACTCTTTTATTACTCTGACAACATTTATAGCCAAGTCCTATTCCATGCCCTTATCCTCGAGGCATTGTGCCAGTCATTTTAATGATTTATTTTCTTCTTCACAACCAAATAACAAATAAAATATTTTATCACCTTTTGGGTAGACTTGATGTCTTTCTCTTCATTTCATCACTTTCTGAGTCTATAAAATTTCCCTTTTCAGTTTTTTATAACACAAGGGTAGGAATTCTGTTTTTCTCATTCCTTCTGTGAGGGCTTTTTTTCCCCCCCTGATCATTATTTTTGGGGGAGAGGGAACCTGCAGCCCCAGCCTATTTTTGTTGTCTTGTGGGTATGGAGTGAGAAGGCAGGAGACGTTGAAAGGGGAACTCAAGAAAGGCCATATATTTGCAGCAATATGTGGATGGGGGAAAAGGTTTTAAATACAAAAATTCTTTTTCAATGCTATTCTCCAGTTTTTAGAGATATCAGATCATTAGGGCTGTTGCTGCTGCAGAAGGAGGTGGTTGCATTGGGTTAGGAAGAAAATCGCTACTACCGAAATGTGCTCAGTGGTTTCTTCCCCAGGATCTGCAGTGAAAACCAGCAGTCTGTGTGGGAGCCACGGCCTGGTGCTCACCCCTCTCCATTCTGAACCGGGGCTTCAATCCAGGCTCCTGCTTGCCGCCTCACAGGCTTACTGGTTCACCCTTTGCCCTTTGGCTCGTTTCTGCCTCATTTTCCATATGCCTCCTTACTTGAAGGTGTCAGCAGCAGGATACTCCTCCTTCAGACCAGTCATCGTGAGCTGCAAAAACTACTTGACCACATGTGTGGGTGTAAAAGGGCAAAGGAGTCCCGAGTTGGGTGATTTCACACTACAGCTGATGAGATGCATGAGCGTGTCAAATTCGCAAGTACAACCAGGGTATCTGGTTCTGTGGGCTTCCTGATTAGGGTGTACTAGTCCAAAAGTGATCTGACTTACAGTGATGGTCTGGGCTTCCCAGACAGCAGGCAAAGCACTATTTCTGGGAGGGCCTAGGAGGGTGTTTCCAGATGGATTAGCATTTGAGTTGTGGGGGGCCCTCCCCGTGTGAGTGGACACCATCCAATCCACCAAGGGTCTGAATGGACAAAAGGCAGTGGAAGATTGAATCCGAGCTTTCTGACTGCCTGCCTGAGCACAGACGGGGATCTTCTACCCTCAGTGCCCCTGTTTCTCAGACCTGCAGCCTCAGATGAGCATTCAGAGCATGGGCCTGGCCCTCGGGCCTCCGTACCACACCACCAGCTGTCCTGGATCTCCAGCTTGCAGGTGGCAGATGAGACTCATTGGTCTCTCTGATCACATCAACCAGTACCTTTTAATATATCTTTTTATACATACGTCCTGTTGGTTCTGTTTCTCAGGAAAACTCCTGAAGAAGACTTTTTTTTAAATGCCGATATTCTTATCTAAAGATGAAGCTCAGTTGTGCATGCATTAGTTTCTTTAAGCAGCCGCATAATTACTGTATTTTCTAAAAAAGACCATGATGTTCATAATGACTTATAATTCATATAGGCTAAATGCTGTCCAGCAAGGTCTTGGTTATTCTGTGCCTAAGGTGTTGATTATGTGAACTCAAATGCATAACTTTATATTTAATGTCTTACTGATGACTATTTGATGCTTTAGTCTATCAAGCCTTATTTTAGATCTTAATTCTATTAGGAAACATACTAGCTGCTTTTCCTGGCTTTGATTCATCAGTAGATTTCATAAGAAGACTTCATATCTTCATGGAAGTAGTTAATAAAAATGTTTATCAAAAGAAAGAAAGAAGGGAAGGAAGGAAGAAAGGCAGTCATGCAGCATACCACTAGAGCATTTAGGGTTGAGGCTTGTCTATTAAAAAGGATTATTTGGCAGCTGATAACTTGCTATCATTTCCTAAGGTCATAAAATTTTGTGTATCGCCTTTCCAAAATCTAGGTGATATATGGAATTGCACTGATACTGACAGCCTATAACCATGTCACAAAGGCAGGGAGATTTGTTTGGCTGTCCTTCACCGGGGTTCACACTGGACCTAACTAACCACTCCCTGCTTGCTTGCCTACTCACAAGCCAACTACTCATCAGTCTGCACCTCCATTTACTAAGTCGAAGAGGTGTGTATTTGTGACTCTTCAGTGTCTGGTCTAGTACTGAATTCACAAGATATGGTTCCTGCTTTCAAAAAGTTTAGAGCCTTTGGAGCGAGAAGGAGGGAGGGGGTGGGAAAAAGAAAGAGCAGAGAAAGGGAAGGAGGGAGGGAGTGGAGGGCTCGACATGACATACCTTTTGGGGACAAGACACAATTAGAAGAGGGACTTTACCTAACAAATGCAATCAGTGTAACCTGGTTTCTTGTACCCTCAATGAATCCCCAACAATAGAAAAAAAGAGTTTATAGCCTAAAGAAAGGAAGAGATAGAAGCAATTTCATAATGTACAAACACAACAGAGTGCATTTGCACAGGTACAGCCTGCTCCACAGTGGGACAGGGGCTATGTGGGACAGCCTAGCTCGCAGGTTACAAACCTGCACAGCATGGTACAGTACTGAATACTGCAGGTAGTTGTAACACAGTGGTGTTTGTGTATATAAACTGATCTAAACACAACACAGAAAAGGCACAGTAAAAGTATGGTATAAGCGATAGAGCTTACCAGAAACGGAACTTGCAGACCTGGAAGTTGCTCCAGGAAAGTTGGTGAGCGAGTGGTGAGTGAATGTGACCTAGGACATTACTGTAACTGCTGTAGATTTTAACACTGTACACTTAGGCTGAAAAAATTTCTTTCTTCAATAATAAATTAATCTTAGCTTGCTGTAGCTTTTTGACTTTATAAACCCCTTTAAATATTCTTAAACTTTTTGACTCTTAAGTAATAATCAGCTTAAAATATAAGCACATAGTATACCTGTAAAAAAATATTTTTCTTGATATCTTTATTCTATAAGGTTTTTCTATATAATTTCTTTCAAAATAGTTGATGTTTTAATAGACACACTTGATTCCACAAGCTCATATAATCAAATTTTACCTTTAACAATGTAAAAATAGTACAAAATAAATTACAGAAGAATAGGAAAGTGCTCAGTAAAATCAGCAATAGGATATGAAATAGTAGCTGAGATGTTGTAAAACTAGACTTTTTATAACAATATTTGTTATAATATTTGAAGTCACAATATTTAAATTTGTTAAGTAGAGTCCCCCCCCCTTTTTTTAGACAGTCTCACTGTGTCACCCTCAATAGAGTGCTGTGGCATCACAGCTCACAGCAACCTCAAACTCTTGGGCTTAAGTGATTCTCTTGCCTCAGCCTCCCAAGTAGCTGGGACTATAGGCACCCACCACAATGCCTGGCTATTTTTTTGTTGCAGTTGTTATTGTTGTTTAGCAGGCACTGGCAGCGTTCAAACCCGCCTACCTTGGTGTATGAGCTAATCACTGAGCTACGGGCACCAAGTTAGTAGCATCCCTCTTACAGTTATGTCCCACACCCCAAAGGTGTGCCAAACACTCCTACCTTGTGCCTATTCAGTGGGAGTACCCCAAGTCCCCCCCCAGCCTTCTCCTTCATTCCCTCTCCCTCTAACTTGAATTGAAATGAGTTTTTCTCCTCTGTGGGCATGAATTATATCATCTACTGGCTTCATATTAGTATTAAGTACATTGGATATTTGTTTTTCCAAATATCCAAAGTATTCTTGTGATACTTTTCATTCTTGTGATACTGAGAAGAATGTGTTTCAACTCTGTCCAGGTTAATATAGAAGACGTAAAGTCTCCATCTTTTTATGGCTGAATAGAATTCTGTGGTATATATATATATATATATATGTACCACGGCTTGTTAATCCATTTCTGGATTGGTGGCATTTAGGTTATTTCCACATCTTGGTGATTGTAAATTGAGCTGTGATAAACAATCTAGTGCAAATGTCCTTATGATAAAATGATTTTTTTTCCCTTTGGGGAGATGCCTTGTAGTGAGATTGAAGGATCAAAGGGGAGGTCTACTTTTACTTCTTTGAGGATTCTCCATACTTCTTTCCAAAGAGGCTGTGTTGGTTTGCAGTCCCACCAACAGTGTAAAAGTGTTCCCCTCTCTCCACATCCATGCCAGCATCTGCTATTTAATTTTCTCAAGTTTTAAAATCTTTTTGTTAAAAAAAAAAATAAGACACAAACATACACATTAGCCTAGGCCTGGGTCAGGGTCATCAATACCACTGTCTCCCCTCCACATCTTGTCCCACTGGAAGGTCTTCAGGGACAGTAACACTCAAGGAGCTGCCATCTCTTGTGATAACTGGTGATGTCTTCTGGGTAACTCCTGAAGGACCTGCCTAAGGCTGTCTTACAGTCAACCCTTTTTTTAGGAAGTAGAGGGAGTACACTGTAAAATAAAAATTAAAAAGTACAGTATAGGAAATACATAAACCAGTACATAGTCCTTTGTTATTATCAGGTATTATTTATTGCACATAATTGTGTGTTACACGGTTACATGGCTGGCAGCACAGCAGGTTTCTTTGTATCAGTATCACCACAGACCCGTGAGTGTGAGTAATGTACCTGCTTTGACACTGTGATGTCAGTAGGTGATAGGACTTTTCAGCTCCCTTACGATCTCGGGACCACTGCCATCTATGCGGCCCATCCTCGAGGGAAGCATCGGAACGGGGCGTGGGAGTGTGATGCACACATGTGTGTGTTCCTTGTGTAATGAATATGGTGTTTTGTAAACATAATATAGTAAATAATCCCTAGTTAAGATAATCCAAGAGAGCAGACAACTGCCTGGTGAGTTCAAGGACAAGGGAAATGAAATTTGAACTGGGTCTCACAGAATAAGCGCTCCATCACCAGTTTTAGAAAATGTGGAAGAACGTTCAAAGAAGGGAACACAACCTCCGTGGATAACTGTCTGGAGGCTGGATTCTAGTTCTGCACAGGCCCTTCTTTCTCCCTGCCCCATGACCTCCTTGCCCCAGACCCCTGGCTTGCACCTGGTTGTGTTATCTACTGGTTTCTTTCCCTGTCCTCAACCATTTGACCCACAGACTTGCAAACATGTCTGATTTTTTATTTTAGTGGAGCATTCAGGGGGAAACAGGGAACTACAGGCAGTTGATAGGGCCAGTTTGGGAGCCACCTACACTTTGGCGTGGTAGCCAGCCCCGAGTGCTCAGAAGGCAGCATATCTGACTCTAAAAGACATCATGCAGCCACATGGAGCATGGACCCAAGAGGTTTGAATTATAATAGGACCTGTACTTTGCACCAGGGATAACTCAAGTGAAAAGAGACCTTTCCCCAAGCTCACACTCACCATCCCTGTGCCCCCAAGCATCCAAGCATCTTCACTTTGAAATGTCTTACTGCTTTCATCCTCAGTGGAATTTCTTGTGCAGATTTGAAGGGGATCAATTCAGCTGTGTTTGCATTTTGCAGGGTATGAAAAATGTTGTTTCAGTTATTACTTGTGGAAAGCTGAGGAACCAAATGTGCAGCCTGTTTTTTAGATTGCAGGTGGAGTTGGCACCTTTAGTGCTTAGAGAAATGGCTCCCAAGCACGTGAGCCGAGTAAATTTGATTAGCATTGCATGGAGAAATCAACCTGGAACACCACAATGCCATTTTTTTTTTCAAATGTGTTCCTGACTACTCCTCATTTGGTGAGGAAATGCTTTTTTCCCCCCATTGTTGGATCTTTGTTTCCATCAAATACATGCAGCCAGTTGGCTGAGGTGCTGACTCCTAGAGCTGGGATTGTATATTTAGTGTCCTGGCAGGTGGGAACGATGCTTACTGTATTTGGTTACCTCAGCTCTTCTTCCATTGGGCCTTTTCCTCCTGTCTTTTATTCCTCTTCATCTTGTTTCTTTGGGAGCCAGCAGCATTGCTTTTCTGTAAAGAAAATGGATGTAAATTACCAGGGGCAATGAAACAACTCAAGCATTGGTTTCTGGCTTAGAGGGCTCATGTTTTAGGAGTCAGCAGGATGCTTTGCCGTGGTATCTGCGAGGGATTTGAGTAGATGGCTAATGCTCTGCTAGCAAATCTCATCCCTGCTGGGCACTTCATTATCCATTCCCTCAATGAGCAGCTTCAGCAGGCGAGTGGGCAGAGCCACTTTATGGGACTGACGGTGGTTCTTCTCAGTCTGCCACCGAGTAATCAGAAAGCTCACACCACATCATCTGCTTGTACAGCCTGGCCCTGCTGCCTTCCAGGAGAGTTTCTTTTCTACAATTGAAAGTAGACAGAAAAAAAAAAAAAAAAGAAGGGAGCTGACATTTATTGAGCACTTATTATGTGCCAGGGATTATGAAACATACTTTATAGTTAATTCATTTAATTCCCACTGTTTCTTGTGCTTCACTCCTCACCATAGACCTGAAATGTACATGCTACTTTCCTGACTTACTGATAAGGAAATGGAAATACCAAGAAGTTAAACAATTTGGGCTTGGCACCTGTGGCTCAACGGGCTAAGGCACCAGCCACGTACACCTGAGCTGGCACGTTCGAATCCAGCCTGGGCCACCAAACAACAATGACGGCTGCAACCAAAAAATGGCTGGCATTGTGGCAGGTGCCTGAAGTCCCAGCTACTGGGGAGGCAGAGGCAGGAGACTTGCTTGAACCCAGGAATTGGAGGTTGCTGTGAGCTGTGATGCCACGGCACTCTATCCAGGGTGACAGCTTGAGGCTCTGTCTCAAAAAAAAAAAAAAAAAGAAAAAAGTTAAACAGTTTGCTTACAGTTCATAAATTGAGGATCAGTTAAATAATTCCTAACAGTTTTTAAATTCAGGATTTGAATAAGGAATCCCTGACTCCAGTTAAATCCAGGATACGCCAAACCTTAAGAATAACTTGTGTGCCACTATGTGCTACAGATGTGGATACTCAGGTAGAGAAGTACTTAGGCTTCCAGCATAATCTTTTCTTAGGTGGAATGTAGCATATAGGCAATGGTTCATTGTTCTTTTCTCTGTTGCCATCTAATAATGTCTGAGCTTTGATATTTACCTTTCACCTTTTGAAAATCTAAAATATTATAAAGACAACATCATGTTATCACTGTTACCTATAGGTCAGTGCAAAATAAACTAAATTCCCTTCTCTACCACTTTACTCTTCTTGCCCCGTGAGTCTAGGCAGTTATCCCCTCAGCCGGCAACAAACAAGAAAAGTGACTGAGGTCGTGTTGAGTAGCCTCTGTGCACAGAGCAGAGTCTGTCAAAGTTAAGGAGCTCTGAGTTTCTGCCCACTTTAGACAGACACTGGCAGCTAACTCACCTTTCTTTTGAAATTTTCTTTTCTGTTAAATTTGAGAAATGCCTTTAATGCTTTCTTTCCAATACTAATACATACAGACGTGATTTTCTAAGCCTACCAACTATTTTATGAGCTCCTGGAAACCTGTCAGTGGTATATATTCTTCTCTTTCTCAGCAAATGATGCATCCTTGGACTTACTCTAACCAGTAGGTCTTGTCAATAAATCCGTCAAAGGCCAGGCCAGTCTACACAAAGCATGCTTTCTGCCTTCCCAGATGGAATGAAAAGCAGCCCTTTAGAGCTTGGTAGGATGGAGATTACATTATTCTTATCCAGCTCAAAAATAAAAGTATACATCTATTAGTTTTCATTCTTAGGTGGCTAGGCCAGTGATTAGGAGATTATTTATTGTTCCTTCATTAGCCCATTGGTAGATTTCCAAGTTTGGGAGCCAGGAAAGACAGTTCCAGCTGTTCACACTGATTTCAGAGTCACTGATTAGTGGCAGGTGAGAATCAGAAGTGTGTGTGTGGGCCTACTCTCACTTCCCACAGTGCTCAAGTGCTGGGCCTTCCAGGAGAATCCGAAGGGAGGTTTGTGCATTGAGGCTGGGGGTCAGAGAGCCTCGATTTCTTCTGGCATACAGGGGGTCCTTTGATGTGAATTAGAAAGCTTTGCAATTATATAGGTAACTTTCAGAGGCAGCACAAGATATTATAACTCTCAAACCAAGTGGAACCATCTCAATCATGGCAGTGCTGAAAACTCATAAAATCTGGAGCTTTCGTTTTGGTGAATTGCTTATGAAATATGTGACTTACTTGAAGGAGATATTATATTCCTAACAGGAATGATTAAAAAGACAGGCTCTCTGGCTTGTCCCCTGGAGCTCAACGGCTAAGGTGCCAGCCGCATACACCATGGTTAGCAGGTTTGAACCTGGCCCAGGCCTGCCAAACAACAATAACAATTACAACAACAACAAAATAGCCAGGCATTATGGTGGGTGCCTGTAGTCCCAGCTATTTGAGAGGCTGAGGCAAGAGAATCGCTTAAGCCCAAGAATTGGAGGTTGCCATGAGCTGTGATGCCACAGCACTCTATCTAGGGCAACATAATGAGACTGTGTCTCAAAACAAACAAACAAAAAAGATAGGCTCTGTTGGTCAGATCAGCTTATGTGCCATAAATGTGATTTTACCCCTAAATTTCTAACTAGGATATATTTCTGTTAGCAGTATTGGTGAGTGCCTGAAAGGTCATTTTGATTTGTTATTTTTTAAAACAGTCATTCAGTATATCCAGGAGTTCATCAGTTCACAGAGATCTGCTAATTCATAATTTACAGTCTCTTGCCACTAATCTCATGCAAGCAAAGTCCTGGTCCCCTCAGCATTCTCCATCCTAAATCAGGTGCTGTCTTGCCAGGGTGAAGCTCGTTATCCAGTCCTGCAGGTTTGGTTATCATCTGTATTCTCCCAGTTTTTCTAAATTAACAGTAAGAAGCATAGCTGGTTTAGGAATTCTTTTAGTTAGATTAGATAATTGATAGAACTTGGAGGAAGTCTTTCAACCTAATTTAATATCTAAAAAGCTATAAATTCAGTACAAATTTTCTACAAAATTCAATCGATTTTATTTATTTATTTTTCCTGACAATAAGATAAGGAGCGGAAATACAAGAATTGAAAAGTCTGTCCCTTTGAAATTGGTAAGAAGGTGGATTTTGGTTTGCCTAACTTTTCTGCAGGAAGATTTAATCAGTGTTTGCTGTCAAAGAAGAGAAATGCTGTAGCTTCAGCAAAGACACTTTGTCTGTCTCGATAAACATAGTTAAGGTGATGGTAGGCCCTGTGTGAAAAAGTGTAGGGAATACTTCTTTATGATTGGAATACAAAAAGACAGATTTACTAGGGACTCTGCTGGGGTTTTTTTTCTCCCCAAACTTCCTGATTCAGCGGGCAGTGCAGTAGCTGGTACAATGTTATATGCTGTTATACAAGTGAAACCAGCCGGATTTAATGATTCTGTGCTTTTGGGTCATAATTCTTTGGTAACAGGGAGAATTCCAAGCCTGTAGCACTTTTTTTTTTTTTTAACTTTTGTGGGGCACATACAGCCCTTTTCTTAAGGTGTTTTTTTTTTTTTTTTTTTTGGTAGTGGTGCTTTTTGGTTTTGTTTTGGCCTTAAGTCTCCAAAAGGAGACTGAAATGAAGGCAAAAGAAATGAGGAAGCATTGAAATATGAATGAATCACAGCAGGTGTTAACCAGACTCTTTTCTTGCTAGAAGCTCCCTAAGCTTTATTTGTAGGCTGGCCAAGGGTGCCCAGGAGCCATGTCCACATCCTCCGTCCTGGCCACTTAGGGGGTCTGGGGATCTCTCTGCCACAGGCATACAAAGGGCCTGGAAAGAATCCTGGCCCCAGGGTGTCAAAGTATATGTAATGATTTTTGCTCTCTAAGTCTTTGGATGGTCAATTTAATGTACCCGAAAGGCCATTTAAATGGCCTCACTTGCTCTTTGACCTTGGACCGGCCCCTGGATCTCTCTCTGATCTTACTTCTACAACTGCCCGTGGTGAGGCTTCAGCTAGATGTTTTAAGCTATGGAACACTTCACCCAAAGGAAATTTTGTGAGCTATCCTAAAATCAGATCTATTCTTATGTAAATGGTGATAAGGTACTCAGAGGGCCTCTCACTGCTCTCCAGTCCCCTTCACGGGCTGGAACTCCAGTGGGTGTGACTGCAGACCGGCTGAGTGCAGAGGGTTGCATTAAACGAAAGGCTGAAAATTCAGGTAACTTTACCTTTGTTCATCCTGAATCCTGGAGATAGCATATCATATAGGTTTTAAGTGAACCAACTTAAAATAATTTAAATCTATGTTAAGTTGATAAACACCAATCATGCTTCTTTTTTCCATGTCCTGTATACCTTGTAACCGGAGTCTTTTAGCTATTGTTCAGTGACACCAGAAGAGCTAATGAATCTGGATGGTGAATTCTGCCAAGCTCCCTTGATATCTCAGAACTTTATCAGGCCTTTACTTACCCCTGCCGAGATTCCAAAAACCAGACCCCCGCTTCAGCCCCTGAAACCTCTCTGCTACATGAACACTGTATCAACTCCCTTAAACTCTGTATGAATCTTGGCAATCTCCTTTGCCAAAGAGTCTTATCGCTTGAGAGATCAAAACTCAACTCAACTCTCAACTCTCAAGTTTCTGAATCCTCCATGGATGATTTAATTTTCCTATCAAACCCTGTTTTCCACTTCCTTCTAATACATATCCATTTCACTAAGTTGTTCTCTCCCTCGTCTCTGCCTCCAAGCTTGTGGTCATGCTCTTTGTCCATCTTCCTATGTGCCTTTCCCCACAAAAGCCCTATATCCTTTTTGTTACTTACCAGTATCCTTTATAGGTCCCTCAAATCCTTCCCTCTTCTCCCTCCCATGATGCTTAGCAAGAGGCAGCATGGTGTGGCAGCAAGATCACAGAACAGGGAAAGCCACTGGGGCTACCTTCTTGGAATTCTGCTATCTATCAGCAAGATGCCCTTGGCTAAGCCTCTTGACCTTTTTTAGTCACAGTTTATTCATCTACATAATGGGGTAATAATACACTTTCTCTTTTACCAGGTGATTATAAAAATCAAAACAGGTATGCAAATGTTTTTAAGCACGGTATGTATTTAGCTTTTGTTCTTAAATAATGATAAGACATTACCACAAGGTCATCACTTATTGTACCTGTAGAACTTGTTTTAATACTTAGTCATACTCAACCCTGTTCTTACTCCAGTCATTTCATATGTCACCAGTTCTATAGGTCAAAGGATATTTTTATATTATAAAACTCCACAGTGGTTATCAGCAGGTCCTTCATATGGATTTGTTTAAAAGAATTTTGGTCCCATAAAATAAATATATACTTTATATCTTAAAATACTAAACAAAAGCAGGTTTTCCTACCTACATTATCTCTTCCAGAGCACATTCAACAATTATTTTGAATAGCTGTGATTTATTTATAATCAACTTCTTCAATTATATTTTGATTAGTAGTTTATAATTTTTTTTCTTAAATAAAATATGGTAATTTCAATATTAAAAAAAAAAGAATTTTGGCACCTAATATCCCCCAAGCACCTGCTACTTTTGGCATGCTGGCAGTAGAGATCATTCATTCATCAGAAGGCTACTTGAAATTCCAGCAATCTTCAGTCCTCCCAAAGCAAGATTGATATTCTAAGGACTTAAAATGGACGTGGAAGATCATAACAAGCAGAGTAAGTACGTTGTTTGGGTGAAAATTAATTCAAGTGGAACCTAGTTCTAGGCCCAGTTAGAATGAGTCTAGCTGCCAGTCCCTTGAGTCAGTGTAAACTCTCTAAAACTCTGTGGGAGCACCACTGACCAGGAGAAAGTCCCCTTGAGTAAGAATACCATCAGAATGGTGCTTTTCTTCACTGATGCTATTTGCTTTAGAAATAGCAAAATAGCCTTTAGATGGCTTCCAGAGATTATGTATTTTAACAGTCTACATAAATTTGCGTTCAACTTTTTCCTACTCAAATATGTTGCCTGAATAAAGGTTCTTGTATTAGGTTGCATCCATGATCAGAGTGAATGGTCTCAGTGCTGTCGTAAGTGGATGGCAAATACTTCCTCGTGTAAGTGAAAATTATTTCATTTTGGATCACAGGGAAATATATTTGTTTTTTTTAAAGATAAGTAGAATACCTTCAGAAAAATAAGGTGAACATGTTGGTGATAAACTCTTGTTAGGGAAACAGGGACATTCTAGGTACTACTTATTATATTGGAGATTTAGTTTGCAAAGGCTAGTGATTAGTAAAATTTAATTATTTTCTCTTCCAAACTTGACATAACTACTATACCTTATGCTTCTGGAAGAACTGAACTTTGTTGAAAGGTGAAATTTCTGAACCAAGAATGGAGACATGAAAGCTATGGAGTTTGCTGAAAGTCATCCAAGTATGAGATTGCCCAGTTCCTAGTTTAGTATGTAGACGAAGCCTCAGCCAGTGTTCATTCATTCTTTCCCTCCCTCCCTTCTTCCCTCTCCCCACTCCCCCACCCCACTCCTGTCTCCTGAGCTTTTTCTTCTATTTAGCCTATCTATAATGTTCATAGATTTGGTGTTTGCAAATTTGCTTTTTTCTGGGAACATCTTTACGTGGTTTCATAATAATTAATATGCTTTCCTACCTATTACAAGCTATAAGCATTTTAGAAGAATGAATGTTGTACAGATAGTAATGCTGCATAATTCATTGTCCTTGCACCAACTGCCATCTGTTTGCTGTTTGTACCTAGACTACCTTCATCACTATGTTGAAATGACTTTAGGGAAGAGACCATGTCTTACTTACTTTGTTTTTCTAGTTCCTTACATCGTGCACAATAGGTACTCAAGAATGTTTTTTTCTTTCTTTCTCCATTAACTGCCTAAAAATTTTCAATATTGAGCCTTTCAAAGAACTAGATTTGGGTTTCATTGAAAGAATGTTTATTAAATGGATAAAAAAGAAGATACATATGTGTACCTACATGTGTGTGTGTGTATACATATATATGTATATACATGTCTTTTCAGTTTTAAACATTTGATTAATGCTTTCTCCACTAAAAAAACTCTAAAGATAAATTTAAACTGATGATGCCAAAACATGACATTTCTAATCCAACGCATAACCATATTACCTACACAAAAGGAAGCCACTACGTGTATGTAGTACACTCATCCACGTGTGGCCGGGGAACAGCTGTAGAACTCTGCCAATCTTACTTAGATTTGCCTTTCTGCAGGGCCCAGTACGCTGAGACTTGTGCATTAATTCTTGAAATAGCTCTCAACTTTCCTACTAATGCCAAAAGGTATAAAAACTTAAGTAAAAGCATAAGAAGGCGTAGCTATATTTTTATAGACAGCCACCTAACAGGCCTTATTAAGGTATTAAATCCTTGAGGCTCTGAAATTTTCCTCGAAGGATTTTATAACCAAACTGAGCTTGTTAGAATGTTGATCAATGCTATGGCTTTATTTCCCTGCTGGAAATTCAGGATTCAATGTCATGTTAGTATTTTTTTCTTCAGCATTCAAACTTCTGTCTCTTTCTCTCGCTTTCTAATACAGAGTTGCCACCTCTAACTATTTGGAGTTAAGGTGAGAAACTACATAAGCATTGCCGTCAAATATGTACCCAGCACTGGCCATGAGGCTGAGAACAGTCTTAAGTCCCTGTCTTCTCATCATTCTCATCGAAGTATAGGATGTGATGTACACATCCCTCATGCAAGCGTTTTCTCCTGTTATTAAAATCATCATCCCATAGTGCTTCTTAAAAGAACACAAAGCTTTGTTGTCACACCTCCTTTCTGTGTTCTACAATATTCCACAAATAATCGGGTCTCTACTCTGTGCCAGGCCCATTGCTGGGGATGAAAGACTTCCCCCCACCAGCAGGGAGCTGATATGGTGAGAGAGGGAGACAGGCATCTCCTTTTGCACACATTTTCTTATTTCCATTGAAGAATCTGGCACCACGCCCAATGGTTGCATGGGCTTCTGGGACATTCTGCAATTAAAAGCAAGTTTCGTTTTCAGTAGACCGATTAAAGAAGTCATTGAGGAGAATAATGAGGGACTGAAGCCTCAAACCAGAACAATCTCACATTAACCTGGTAAAACAGCAGCAGTGTTTGCCATCTGCTGACACTGCCCATGGAGAGGTAGCAAGAGTTGTAGGCTGGTCAGGCCTCCTGCAATCTGGAAACGTATCCCTGATTAGAGTAATTAGAGCTACTCCCTGAGCCGGTTTATGATTGCATAGGAACACTCTCTTCACTGAACTCTGGTTTTGGCTTAGGAGGTTTAGCGGGGGAAAAATACAATATTTGGAGAAAAAAGAAAGGAAGCAATTAGTGAGAGAATTTCAACTGATTCTTCTCCTTAGTCATCTTGAGATTAGCAAAAAAAAAAAAAAAAAGACAAATGATATCAGTGTGACCAGCTGGAGGTATCAGAGGCTGATTTGGGAAACACAGGCATGCTTCATCTTATTGTACTTTGCAGATATTGCATGTTTTATAAATCAAAGGTTCGTGGTAAGGTTTGAGCCAGTCTATTGGAATGATTTTTCCATAGCATATGCTCACTTCGTGTCTCCACATGGCATTTTGGTAATTCTCACATATTTAAAATTTCTTCATTATCATTATATCTGTTATGGTGATCTGTGATCAATGGTCTTTGATGTTACTACTTAATGGTTTTGGGGAACCAGAGACCATACCTATAGAAGGCAGAAAACTTAATTGATAAAATGTTGTGTGTGTTCTGACTGTTCCAGTGACTGATCATTCCCCCGTCTCTCTTCCTCTTCTGGGGTCTCCCTCATCCCTATAACACAACAATATTGAAATTAGACCAGTTAATAAGCAGATAATGAATGGCCTCTCAGGGTTCAAGTGAAGGGAAACATCTGACATCTCTCACTTTAAATCAAAATCTAGAGCAGATTAAGCTTAGTGAGGAAGGCATGTCAAAAACCGAGATTGGGAGTTGCTGCTGAGGTGGCCACGGGCGTGGGTCGCGGCAGCTCAGCTCCGCAGGGACGGACTGAGCTGGCAGCCGTTGGCACCTGACTGTGAGAGCTGGCTACAGGGGCGGACGAAATGGCCCCCACCTAGGGCGGTGGGAGAAGCGGCTGAGGCCAGGATGCCAGCTTGGCAGCTTGGCAGCTTGGCGACTCCTCACTCATCCCAGATCTTGATCATCTTTCTGAAGTAGACTCTCCATGGCCTGAACATCTTCTGAAAGGCATTTTGAGCAAAATATCTGTTCAATAACAAGATAACCACATCAAGATGGTTGGAAAACTGAAGCAGAACTTACTATTGGCATG